>PVJO010026034.1:0-21742 GCA_004026905.1 Hystrix cristata
TAATAGATATTCTATAAAAGGAGGATGGTGGACAGAGGAGAGGAGTACTAGAAGGAAAGAAGGGGAAAAGCAGAAAGGCAACAGGGGAGAGAGGGGAATGGGAAAACATGGAAGATGATGAATGAACCTGCTGTAAATAGGGAGGGAGGGTACAGAGGGGAGGGGGGGAAGAGGGGGGAGAACCAAGATACATCATGTAAAGGTACAAAATTAATGTAATGAATGTGACCATTGTATGTAGAATGTACCAATACATGTTCTTGGTTTAAAATAAAAAAAAGAAAAAAAGGAAAAAAAAAAAGAAATAGTACTGATGTCCCAGAGTTAGCAAGTAGCACAATCAAACTGTGAATCTAAGATATCAGAACCTAGAATTCCTACTCTTAAGAACCTCACTTTCATTCTTAAACAGTCACAACATCATTTCAACAGGGGGTCAGGACACAGTGATATTCTATTGTAAAGATGTTTTATAGCTTATTTAACCAGATTCCAAATACTAGAATTTTATATCACTTCTAAGTTTTCACTGTTCTCAACAACCTTGAAATAAACATCTTCGTAACTCCACACTTTCATGTCTATTTCTTTCAGGAAAAAATTCTAGAAGTACAATTACTTTGTAAAGGAGTAAGATGTACAAACTCCAAGGTCTTGGGTACATAGTATCCAGTTATTCTTCCAGATATGTTGGATAAATTTCTGTTCCACTCTTTATGTTTTTATTATCTTCACAGTTGCTATTTTCATAATTTAAGAACAATAATGACCATTGGATCAAGGAAAACACTGTGCCTTATTATTATATTAATTTGTACTGTTTGATCTTTAATGGGGTTGAGAATTTTTATCTTAATAGTCAGAATTCATTTCATATTTTAGAAGAGAGAGACAAAGCTTCTTCAAATTGATAGCTGACATAGGGTTGGGAAACTCCCTTCTGGGCCTGTCTAGATCCCGCCTTTTATTTGCCTCAAACTATTCTACAACCTGTGTTCCTTGTTGTTTTGACAATGCAAAGTGATGTCTATTATAATACAGTCTACATCAGGCAAGATGCTATTGTTTCTGCATCCTAGTCTTCCTAAGGCACAAAAATATATTTTCATTTGATAGACAATTTCACAAAACATAATGGATTTATGGAATCGTGAAGAAGGTAATGGATAGAATTCAGAAGACCTTGGGTACAATCTTTCTATGGCCATAAGAGAAACATTTAACATCTCTTTGTTTCAACTTGAAAACTAAAATGACTAGTTTAGACTTTTCATAGAAATAGAGCAAAGGTATAAGAGAATGAAAATTTATTCTTCAGGTTAGGTACCTGGCATATATTAAGCCAAATATACCCATTATATAGGCAGTTTTTCTCTTCTTTAAAATTCAGATCAAAACTGACTTCTCAGTAAGTGGTTGGTGTCTTTAATAAATTCAAATTTTATTTGTTCTTTCATTCTTCACCAATAGAATTACTACTCCAGGGAAATGTGCAGTATTTTAAGATGTATCATCAAGGACCCAAGCATACTGCTAGGTAATCTACTTTGAGAAAAAAGGAATTCTCTTTAAAAATCTTTCAGCTCTGCTAAGCGTAAGATTCTAATGAACATAATCTGTTCTCCAGTTAATATAATTATGCAGTTATTATTCTGAGAGTGGTTAATTTCCCTAGAACATCCACGTGTTTCCTTCCCATCAATTTCCTTGATTCCTGACACCAAGGTGGCCCTTCCAGGCTGCCTTGACTACCCTTGGCCATTGCTGAAAAGCTTGACAGTTTAGATCCACACACTATAATCACTAATAGCAATACTACTTCCACTTTGGCCCCGAAGGCAACACCCAAATTTCTTAACTTCTTTCTCCTCTGAATTATTTCAGGGCCAATTCAGTAATGTGATTCAGTAATAAAGAAAAACTGTTCTTGACATAGGAAGATCTTGGGCTAAACTTCTAGATAAACCTTGGGCTAATCACAACCTCCCTGAAACTCAGTTTCTACATTGGCAACCAAGAATAATAATGGCCCTTATCCTGCCTACCTGACAGGTGTGTAGTGAGGTTCACATAAACAACCCTTGGGAAGAAAGGTAGATTTTATTTAATACCCACCCTTAATCCAGAATGAAGAAAAAATTACTTGTCCCATTACCAGTGATGGTCCTTCAGTTCGGAAGGTGGGCTGTTGGAAACTGCACTCCAGCTCTGGGACAGATGAACGCTCAGCTGGATGCAGCCACGGAGCTGCCTGTGCAAGTTCATCAGACCCGTGAAACCCTTTTGGAAACAAAGGTGGCCATTGTTGAGCCGGGTGGGGCAGGCAAGGGAATGTCGGTAACAACTGGTGAACCTCAGCCAAGCCCCTACATAGCAAGGAAATTTCTTTCTCCTGTGACTCAATTTTCTGATTAAGAAGTGGCAACTAAGCTAGATTTTAAATTCCTGAGGCCTCTAAGCCTTGAAGCCTCCAGGGGCAGGTGGTAATAAATGCCTCAGCGAGTCACAGCAAATGGAGGCTGGAGCCTCTGCCCCAGTTTCCTTTTTTTTTTTTTTTTTTGCTGCCACCAGCCCTAACCCTCGCCCTCCTCTGAACAAGTTGTACCAGGGAACAGTAAAAGCCAAGCTTTATCTCACTGCCAAGCAATGAGGACCCTTGAGGCCAAATTAGACAAGCTATTAACTAGCAGCTCAAATTGGGCAACTCGAGCAAGGAAACAAGCACAGGCGGAGACCATAAGCAACAACAAGGGCAAAAATTGGAATAAGATGAAGAAGGGGCCCACCAAAGCAGAGGGAAATGAGCTTCAAGATCCGAGTCCAGAGAGGTGGGAAATGGAGCGTCATGGGGGAAGAGAGGTGACCAGACCCATCCACATATCCCACACGTCTGAGGTGCTCACAATTCGATGTGCCTCAATTCGTCAGCCCTTGTTGTCTGGGTACTTTGTGAACTTTCTCTCATCCCAGGCAATAGTGGATGAATTTATAAGTCTACAGGCTAAGCAATGAGAAGCTGCCCTACTTGGGAAAAACAACCGATAAATATATAGATTGTACCATGTTTGCCCATCTTGTTCTTCAAATAATAGTTTCTTTAAGTAAAACACTCTTGCCTTGATACACGTGATGAGTATTAGAAAATGAACTTTATATCAACAAACTATACGTATTTCCTAAAGGAAAAGAATTCCAGATATTAATTTCATTTACCAAAAACAATATCCAGAAAATATTCATTTAAGAACAAATAACACATTTTACGTTTATTTTTCCCGGACTGTTTTCTTACTAACTTTACTCACACACACACATGCCACATTAGCTAGTCATCTGTTACTGAGTTTTCTTGTTCACTTGTTTGGGGTGTTTTTGATTGTTTGCTTGCCATTTTGTCATCCTTTTCCCAGCTTCGATTAGAAAGGAACAGTGCACACCTCTGGAGCCCAAGACGCAACTCCACCTAGTGGGGCAAATTTGCCAGAGTCGGAGTAAAGTGAAAATACAGCACTTTTTATTCAAACATTAGTAGGAATTTCAAGACAGAGGCCCCACATCATTGAACAAGGTGCCGAGTTCTTCCAAGTCCAGGGCCCTTTTGAACTGCCCAGGTGACAGGCCTGTGAAGCCAGCCCCACTCCCCAATAAACTGTATGACTCAGGAACGTCACCCTCACAAATCTAAGTCTTCTTAACTTTAAACTAGGGACAGTAATAGTATCTATCTCATAGCGTTGTGGAATGACTAAATCAGAATATTTTAGAAGTAATTTGCAGAATGCCTGGAGCCTAACAAGTACAGTACTTAAATATTATGAGCCATTCTTGTCACCCAATACCCAAGTATATATATTGTTATTAAGAACCTCCATGTCCCAGTAAAATGGGGAGTTGGGGCAATAATGAGATAATGCAGGACAATCACCACTACACTCATTTCTTTGCTTATATATGAACTATCTGAACTAAAAGGGTTTAACATAACTTATTTATATAATTACTGTATCTCCATTCACTTTGGCAAGAGTAGATCTGGTCAGATAAAATTTAATATGAAGTTATAAAAATGTATAGTAAACGTCAGATGTTCTACAGAAAATCAATCAGGCTAAGATTCATGCCAAAAAAAAGTTAGAAAAACTAGATTTGGTGACTGAAGAACCAAGGAGAGAGGGCAGTGTGAAGGGAAAACATGCTGGTGACAAATCTGTGATACTATCACACTTACCATCAGTTCTGGTGAGTCACAAAAGTGAAATCTGGTACAAAACATTGGTTCTTTTAAAGAGAAGATGAAGACGAAGAAAGAAATTTTGAGTTTAAAAATGTCATTATAAAACATTCCATTGATACATAAAATGGACTATAATGAAATAAACACTAATAGTGTAACCTTCCCATAGCTTCATCAAATCTTAACATCTTTATTAATTTACTTCAGATTTTAAGACATTCATTGTAAAATATAAAACACATAAAGAGAAACTCGCCACAATAAGTGCATAGCTCAATAAGGTAAATATCCAGATAGCTACAAATGGGACAAGAAACAGAACTTGGGCATCCTCTCTTAAAGCCTTCCATGGCCCCATTCTGTCCGCAAGTCCTCCTTTCCCTCCCAAAATGACTTTTATAGAAATCACCAAAGAGGAACATTTATTTTAGTCTGAGCCAGAGGAAAAAAGAAACCAATTCTGACCATGTAATATCAAAATAACACAACTGATAACTAGTATCATATGCAAAAAGCAAAACCCCTCAAAAGTAGAAATTTCTCTTGGGTAATAAAAGACTTCCTTTACGCCCCCTTGAATGATTGAGAGCTTTTCTCTCTTTTAGCACATGAACACAACATTTTCCAAACTGCATTCGTTTTGGCATTTTGCAACCTATTTCATTTCCAACAGTGAAAACATACTGCCTCGATTTCTGTAGTTCTTTAACTAAAGCCACAAAACTGGGTAACGTTCAAAGTTGGAAAGAGTAAGTTAGCAAGCTCACTAAGGTCCTCGTTCTGATATCAATAACCGTACTGTTAATGTCAAGATTATCATATGTCATATTTTTGCTTTTATTTAAATTAAAGATTTTGCTTTGATTAAAGTTGCTAGTATCCGTGCAAAATGGTTTCCTAGTCCATATGGATGATGGATTCAAGTAAAAGAAAACTCAAAATTGTTTATGCAAATATGGGAATTTACAAACTCGTGTAAGGACAGAAATGATTGCTATGCTTTCAGAATATTTTTTATCTCTTAGACCTGCCTCCACATTGGTGCATCAGCTCTCTCACCCCCAGAGGGCTGTGAGAACCTGAAGATTGGAGTCATAGCTGCCCCCTATTTTGGGTCCTCATTTTGGAGCCTCTGCTTCCTAATGGGAAAAGGGCTTGTTCCACTCCTGAGTGTATACAATCACCAAAACCCTGCGAATGTACAGTTACAATAGATGCATTTTGTTGTGTATAATTTTACATCGAAAGGAAAGCCCACTCTAAATAAATACTGAACCCCACTTAATGAACAGAAGCTGAAATATGTATGGATAAGTGTAATAATGTCTGCAATCTACTTTGAAGTTCGCCAAAAATAATTTGAATGAATAGCCAGAGAGGTGGATAGATATGTGATCAAGCAAATGTAGTAAAGCGCTAAAGGCTAATGGTAGAGTTTAGGTGGTTGGTCTTCACCACCAATTCTTTCAGCTTTGTTGTGTGTTCAAAACTTTTTCATAATAAAGTGTTGGGGTTGGGAATTAGTCCTGAGGAGATATTCTACTTCGACTAGTTTGGGGTCCCTAATCCTGACCCAGGAGGAGGACAGAGACTGGCTACTCGGCTCTGGTCAGCTGCCTGCTGTTAAGTGCAGTGTGACCAGCAAACATTATCACATTGCTCCTGTTCAGGGCACGCAGTAGAGCACAGAGTGCAAAAGTAAAAACTCACAAGCAAGAGTCAAGCACAGACACGGTGACGGTCATCCCAGTTTGATTTCCCAACAGTCTTCAGAACAACAGGGTGAATGATACGATACAATCGGGTCCTCGGTCTATGACGGTACCTCTCCTCGTCACTCACAGATTGAAACTCACAGCAGAATCGGACTTTTCTTAGCTGGTGAATTTTAAATACATGCCACAGTGAGCTGGAAAAATTAGCAGAAAATGCCAGAGTGTGTGTGACTAGGTAAGAGTGAATCAGTTTATGTCATTTAGCATCTGACTCTGATAAAGCTAGCACTCCTTGTGTAAAAAAGAAAATAAACGAGATTTCTTAAATTGCAGTATACAGATGTTGGCTAAGGGTAAGTTAAGGTAGCTTAATCTCCATGAAACCAGGGGCTAGCCTTTTCCTCCCAACCACGGGGGAACTTAAGCAATTGCTAGTGTATAGTTCTATATTGAGGTATATATTTTTGTATTAAATTACTAAAAGCCCCAAATTTCCTTCTCTTTGGCACTCTCTCTCTCTCTCTCTCTCCCCCTCTCTTTTGTTGTCCCACTTTTTGGAGATTGGATTTTATCAGAAATTTTAACAGTCAGCATTAGGAGGTAATACAGCCTCTTCTGGAAATTCAAAACACATTTGTGTAGTTTTTAATTGACAGGAACATGAAGCCATGTGTCCTCAAGTTGGCTGAGAGTTGAGATACACAAGCCAAGGTCCTCTCGGCCTTCTGCCTTTTGTTATTTGGTTTAGGAACAACCTCAATATGCCTCTATTCTTTCTTTCACTGCCGCCTCCCACACATCAAATCTAGCAACTTGAGTTGCTCCTGTCAGTTCTGGGCCACAACAGGGAAGGAGCAGTTCAGCCCAGCCTGATGTCTACGCCCAGAACTATACAAAATGACAGCACTACACAATCAGCTACATAGGCTTTTTTGAACGGGTCTTACTGCCCCCAGATTTTATGGTCATTAATTTCTACAAGATTTACAGCAGTAGTTCTCAAATTTGACTACATTTTTTTTAAGCTTTGGAAGATCTATCCCTGACATTCTTGCTGTGTTTCCTTCTGCCTGGTCTCCAAAGCTTTAAAGATAAATTGCAGTAACAGTAACAAAAATAATGTCAGCCAGCACTAATGGAACTTATGCACCAAACCTGATGCTATTCCCTTTATACAGAGTAGCTCATTTAATCTTCTCAACGAATCAATGATGTGGATTCTATTAGGATTTCCATCTTACCGATGAAAAAATTGGGGCATATGAAGGTGAGCAATTTTCCCCAAGCCACAAGACTAAGAAGTAGCAGAATGTGGGTTTGAATCCAGAGACAATGCTTTTAACTACTGTATTATGAATGTGAACAAAACTGAAAAAATAAGTGTCTGCCAAGATCACACAGGAGCCAGAGTTAGAAACTTGAGTGTGCCACTCAGAATTCCAGGTCCTTTTCTACTATAGTGCAAATACAACTGTGGGAACTTGGGAGAAATTTCTCACAGACGACAGAAGAGAGAAGCATACTAATGTCTGTGTGAATAGGAATTCACTATTTAAGAGACTTGGTCAAATCAGCTTAACCCAGTCTATCAAGGTACCCTAAGAAGTAGGGACTGGAGTTCCTGGGTCTCCCCTGCTTCAGATTACAATAAATAGTAGATATGGGGTCTTATTTTCCTGTTCCAATTGTTTACACACAGGGAGACCCTACCGGACTGACTCAGGCCAATGAGAACAAAACAATGAGGTAAGCAAGACAAATGTCAGGCTACTACTTTGAATCAGCGGTCCTCAGTTAAGAACCTTATATATCTGGTTCTTTTTCATAAGGAAAATTTCAGACACATACGAAAGTAGAGAAAACAATGTAACAAACTCCATGTACTCAGCACCTAACTTGAACAATCACTGCCATTTTGTTGTTCCTTCTTAAAACTAGAAATCATGGAAGCCTGCCCCAGGCAAATCTCACTTAATAGGTAGAGTCCCAGAGTCTACAGCTTTTCAACACTTCTGAGTTGATTCTGATGGGCCGCCAGGCGGGCTGCCTTACCTGTGGTCCTGCCGGTGGGTACTGCACTTGCCTAAAGAGGGTAAGAAAGCGGCCCTCATGCCGATGGCACGGCACTCTATAACTTCCAAGAAGAGACTCAGACATGCAGAGGTTTACCCATTACTGAGAAACGCATTCCAGATTTTCAAATTGAGAGGCTGTAATCTTAGAACAGACGTGAGGGCAAGTTAAGGAAAAGTTGAAGCGGTTGAGGTATTCAGAGATCAACACAGTGGGAGGCCATTACTAGCCATCCTAGGAACCCAGGGCCAAGAGGAAGAAATAGAGTTACCGTACAAGAGGCCAATGAGACTGGGAACCGTAGATGAGGGGTTGCCGGGCAAGAGCTTAATTTGAAGTAATTGGGTACAGCTATTTCTAAAGGAACAAAACACAAGTAGACAGCTTGGAAGATATGCACTGGCCTCTCTCTCTCTCTCCCCACCCTCCAATCTCCTACTATGTGTCTCACTGGCCAAACCCAGCTGGAAGCCAGTCAGCAAGCCAAGAGATGCATCTGTGGGTATCAGCCTCCTAGGGCACAGAGCAGTGCAGATAATGCATCGGGGAGCAGAATAAAAGGGGGTATGGGATAATCGGCCAGGAGAACAAGTCAGCCTTCCGAAGTGAGAAGGAATGGCCCACTCTTCCTGGAGCTAGCCTGATGCTTTTCAGTCCTTGAAGAAGCCAAGTCAGAGGGCAGAGGGGTTGTCTAATGCACTAGCCAAGACCCTTGTCATGGGTGGCGTCGAGTGGGCTTGGTGCAACAGGTGCGTGCACCCTTCACTCAAAGTCAAGCTATACTCCGTGGGGCAAAATTTCAAGGACTGTAATCGTTGCCTATTTAGGTTGTCAGAGTAGAGAAGCCAAGCTTTTATTTTTTTTTTAAATTAACGTTATTTATTGGTCACAGGGACATTAGTTCCCAGTGAAAGGCAGTTAAAGGTGATTACTTTCTTATTACCATTTAGTCTCAATTTACCAACTGAAAGGACAATGTAGGGGTTCTGATCACAGAAGTTTTATGAAGCCCATTTTCCTCTTGAAATCTTGAACTCTATTATTTTCAAGTTGTTTAAAAGCTAGCATTTCAGTTTTCAAAGCTACAATCGCATTTATTTTCTGGTTAAAAAGGAGGAGAAGAAAAACAGCTCCCTAGGTTGAAGTTAATGTTTTTAACTCCTTCTCCCCAAGGGACATATACATATGCAAACTTGTACCCCTAGACTCCAGAATCATGTCCAGCAACGTAACTCCGCAGATTTGGGCAAGTGTAACCTGAGAATCCAAACAAGACAGGAAATAAGGTAGTATTCTGAGCAGTCTCCTTGGAAAGGTCACTGACCACCTACAACGTATCCAAAGGAAAAGATGCCCAATATGACGATGGACATTGAAGGGATCTGATTGTTTTCTTCAAGTCGGAAGCCTGGAGGAACGGGATGGCTAATCACGGCTTCCAAGGGCAGAACCGGAACCAGTCATTATAGAAAAACCACTTTCACCCCAGAAGGGAAAAGTTGCTTCATTTACTGCCAGTGCCTAGCTCAATGCTTGCCATAAAAAAGCTCTTCAGGTGTATCTGTTAACTGAATGGTAATCTCTGGCACCGGTCAGGGCCGAAACTCACCACTGTCAAGCTAAAGACCTACCTGTCACTGTTGGAGTGTCCAGGGATCCAGAATTTAAAGCCCACTTGAGCCCTTGCAGGGAACACCACAGAGTACATCATGTGCCAGACAGAAAAATTGAATCCATTCTGTTTCTGGGGTGCACCGATTCTAAAGCGAATGCTTCTCACTTGGACTGGGGTATGTTTAAGGGTGGCAGGTAAGGAAGTTATCAAGGCAAGTCCACTCTGAGGACAAGAGGAGCACACAGTAATCTCATAAATAACCCCAATGTAGAAGATAAAGGCAGACTCTTGAATTACAGTGAGAAAAAGCCACGCGGGGGTATCCCTGAGAAGGCCTCTGAATATTTTCGCTTGGTAGAAAACAAAGAATCAGGCTTCGAGACCACCACAGCTGGGCCTGAGTGTCGGACTTCATGAGGCAGGGACAAGGTGTTTCCACAAGGTGGAGGCCCAAGAATGAGGCCCAAAACACTATTCAGAAATTGATCTTTAAGCACCCAAACAAAATCAATTCCTCCAAACTTGTAAAAGTAACAAGCAAGAAAATTAATCCTTTCTTTCAGCACCTGCAGTCGTAATGTCTGCCTGCGAACGTCTCTCTCCACCCATCCACCACCAAGTGAACATCTTTAAATATCCTCTCGATTTTGCATACAGGTAATTAAAGAAGGCTGTCTGATTGCTCATCTCATCTGTTCTATAGTCATGAGTCAATGTATGGAACTTATAGGCTGACCCGGGTTTATCTTTAGCATACCATTTAGCAGGGAAATTTCCCTTTTCTCTTTCTTCTTGGGGTCCTAGCTCTTTAAATTCCATCCTTATTGGCAGACTGTTGTCATGGAGAAAAATAACTTTAAGTAGCTCTTTGGAAAGCTTTGAGTTGCTGTTCCTTGCTATTTAAAGATCCCCCAGTAAAGCAAAAAGTACACTCTGTTTCCATAAAAAGTTCTGCCACTCCAAAGCAAAAGTGTCACTGGGGCTTGGTTCCATGTGCTCACGGCAATGTCAGACATGCCCCCAAGCCTCTGGGGATCCCATTGACCCAGGACATCTACCCATCTTGGGAAGGCAAAGAAGGTCAGATATCAAGAATCTGCTATCTGAAGTTATTGATCCACTCCCCGGGCATTAAGAATGCAAAGAAATGAGACTAGCCAAACCATACAATCACCATCAGTTTTGCCCCCTACCTGGAGTATTTGCTCTTATGTGATCTTGGACCAAACTGACATAATCCATTTCCTCACTAATGCCTAATCAAATATTCAGTTTCTAAAACTTTCTTCAATTCAATTCATAAGTAATTACCAGACACATCAAGCACACTTCACTCTCAGCTAGACAATGCAGAAGATATTGAAGTATAGAACAAGGTCCCAAAGGAGTAAGATTTGAGAGATTAGACAACATAGATTAAACAGATGACAGGCCAAGTGATGCAGAATATGAATGATCCTTAATTCTGGCTGACTAGACTTACTATCAAGCTTTTTTTTTTTCTTTCTTTTTTTTTTTTTTTTGCCAGTGCTGGGAATCGAACTCAGAGCTTTGCACTTGCTAGGCAAGCACTCTAACCACTGAGCTAAATCCCCACCCCCTAGTAAGCTATTTTTAAAACACACATTCCCAGGCACTTGCCCCTGACTTACTAACTCTAGGAGCAGCCCCCAAGAATCAGTAAGATTCTGCCCTATGGGAATGACTAAATTTTGTATGATCTTTAACAGGTATGTCTCCATGTTTCAATTTTCTTATCTATAAAAATAGGAGGGATGGTCCGGAGGGCCTCCGAAGTCCTTTTCTTCTCTAACACTCTAACACTCTGTGATTGGATTATTTGAAGTATTAATATATACAGTTTAGATAAGAAACACTGTAAAAAGTCAAAGAGAGCTTTGTGGATGACATGCACTCAAACAAAGAAATTCCAATGGACATGGAATGGCTCAAAGTGTAGACTTTATAATTCTACACCTTTGGATTTGAATCTCAGTTGTGCAACATACTGGCCGGATTACCTTAGCCAAATAATTTAAGCTGCCTTATCTAAAAAATGGAGATAAGAGTAGTACTTACTTCTTGGAGTTGTTATGATGATACAAGAAGGAAGGGTAGATAAAGCACATAATAACTGCTCAGTGATTATTATGAGCATTATTCTCCTCACTACCAGAGAGAAGAGGATGGGGAATTCCAGCTGGATCAACAGCTTTGAGCAATGCGCATAGATTGTAAGGAAAGTGGCATGTTAGGAGAAAAGGGGGAAACCGGTTTGCTCTGTTGCCAAGGGAGTGGTTCATTTTGGACAGCAACAATGGAGATAGATTGTCCAGTTTGTTATGCAAACTATTTGGGTAAAGACTTCTTCATTCTGTCCAGTCAAGTAAATCACTTCCTTGATGTCATGCACTATAAATCCCCCGACATTTATTATTCAAGCCAAAGTTTGCTCTCTTCCTACAGAGAGAAGATCAGACGGTGCCTCCCCACACAGTTGATCTGGTTTTGCCAACATGGGTCACAGACAACTTAACCCTACTTCCACGCAAGAGGAGAGCAAAGTCAGTACAGGAAGTAGGGCTGCAGCTGGCATGAGGTAATTTGGCCTTGTGCTTGTGTCAGAAAAAGCTAGGTTACTGCCAAGCTGAAATTCCATTCTTTTTACTGTAGATCTATTCTTTTCCTATTTAGAAAGTGTGCCTCTTTAGTGAACTTGTAGCAGAATCTAGTTATGCTCAGGTTCGGGGAAGGAGTGTGTGGGGAAAGTGTTATAGAGATGTACTCAGAGATATTCTAAGGGTTGGGAACCTACAGTGTTTTGCCTTATTGTCTATTATTGAAGTATTTTTAGATAACTTTATGCTTGAATTTCATTTATTTACATTTAAGAGTAAGCAAATTGTTTCAAAAGTTTATCTTCTTGATTAGCAAAGAAAATATTTTGCCTACTTGAAAAGGGGCCCTTTTACTTTTTTAAATACTATATTTATCTTATCAAATAAATATGTTAGGTTTTAAAGGAGTGACTTGAACGATTAAATCCTTTATCTGTGCTTTTATTTGCTACTTATCATACATATAGAAGTAGTAATTCACAACTGAGTAAAATCATGGATTCCTGGGTCTACTTTCAGGGATTTTGATTCTGTAGCTTTGGAATGAATCCCAGGAATCTGACTTTAGCACAGCTCCAACTGACTCTGAATGGTAAGACTATATTTTTAGAAACTCTACTACAGATGATACAGAGATGAATAAGGCAGTATTTCTGTTTCAAGGGATTTACAATTATCTATATCCTACCCATCAAGCAGCTAGCTAAATGCATCTTTCCTACTTCTGACTTTGTTAGCTCCTCTCTGCTCCCATTTACTCACCCATTGTCTGCATACTCCGCACAAGACACTGTACAGCTGCTGGTAGATAGAAAGATGAAAGACAAAGGTGTCTGTCTCCTAAAATTACATGTTTGCAAAGCTTCTAAGCGTCACCATTTGTGTGGTGAGGTGAGCATAAGCCACTGTGACGTACACTCATTCTGTATAACAGACCCACGTAGAGGAGGTTCCTTCCCCCAGTCCAGTATACTCTTAAATAAGCATATGAGGTTAATTCCAAGAAATTCATTTAGTGGAGGAGGAAGTGGGAGGAAAGGAAGGGAAATCATGTAGATTGCACATATTTACTTAATCACTACTCTGTAATGACAGTGGGCCAAGTCCTAAGGGATACCAAAATTAAAAGTGAGATAAAGTTTTTGAGGGATTTTAATATTTAGATTGTACTAGCTAGGATATAGTTGGCCCCCAGTAACAGTATGTCAAACTAGTAGTGGCAAAATAATAAAGACATTGAATAAATGACAGAAGATGTAAGCCGTAAGAAAATGGTCGTTTAAATTAATCAGAGCTGGTTCATCAACTCTATGTTGTCAAGGGCGCTGGATTGGCACCCAGATTTTGTTCACAAGATGGCTCGGCAGATGCAGCCATTTCATCCCTCACAACTTCATTCAAGTACAGCAAGGGAAGAGTCACTGCCATGAGTCCAGGATCTATACATACGTTTCCCCTTTTATCACGGAGAATATATCTTTCTCAAAAGGTATCAGTGTATCTCCCTTTCTACCTCACTGGTCAGAACTAGGTGACTTGGCCCATCCCTAGTTGCAAGGGAGAGGCTAGGAAAGCATCACTGGGTAGCCTGTCAACAGATAAAATAATTATAAAATCCTAAGTAAACATTATTTAGCTAATTGCTTCTGGAATAAACAAAAGGAAAAAAATACATATGGCAGGCAGGGAAAGTTAAGGGAGAGAAACAGACTCCCAGAAGAGAAAGTAAGAAACCCATTAGCAGTTGAAAGATGAGAATTATTACAGAATAAAGAGGTAAGGAAAAAAATTTTAAAACAGGAAACTATTAAATGTTCTGTAATGGCCAGAAAACACATGTGAATATCAAAGGCGACAATGTTACAGTCTTAACAATACCATTAAATGTTCTGTAATGGCCAGAAAACACATGTGAATATCAATGGCAACATCGTTATAGCCTTAACGATATTTATATTAATACAATTTTCCATGCTAAATGACTTAACTTTTTAAAAAGCAAATCTATCGTTTGAATTATATGTGAACACACACAATGTTTCTCAAGAAGCATTCTGGCTTATTAGACAAAATCAAGCCAAGTTAACCAGGCTGAAATGCAGAGTCGGAGGGCAGGCGTATTCCTTCTGTCTGACGCCTTTCTCGGTAACAATTTCCAAGCACCTCTAAGGGATCTACCAGGACGGGTGCTGGTTCTGGATACCGCCCATCTTCAAGGCCACCAGAACACTTGAGTTGTGAAGATTTTGCCAGAGTCTATGCAAGTGGAAAGCAAAGAAGGTAGGGCACAGTGTGACTTTGAATTCTGCCGGTTAGATAGAGAATAGCAAAAGCCTTAAATAATGTAATTATGTAATCTAATTTAGTGTCATCCCTAATTTCAGCTATTTTATATCTCATTCTCATGTTTCTTGCTCTTCATCTATTTTGTTAACACTCGTGATTATATTATCTATGCATTTGTTTATCTGGTTTTTGTAATCTTCCTCCATGATAAAAATTCTGTAAAGACAGACACTATACTCTTTTCCCTGGTTGTATTTCCAATGCCCATCACAGGATCTGTGAACTCTCCATAATTACAAAATAAATCCAGGACTGAATAAATGTTTTGAGTAGCTTTGGGGACAGTTTACTTAAAAACTATGGAACCCTAACTGTCCCTCCATCAGGCCCAGGGGGCCTAGCATAACAGGAAGGGTGTTGGGTGTAGAGAATGTTCGGCAAATAAAATGCTTCAAAACGACCATCACCAGGCAATCAATGAAAGAAACAGTTCTCTAATAGCAACATAATCTAGCTTGTAGTTTGGCTCGCTTTAAAGAAAGCTGATTCATTATCAGCTGTCACCCCCTAGTGGTAAAGAATGTACTTATCAGGGCTGTGTGTTTCTCCTGGTTTCAAAACTAAGAAGCCAGAGACGACTCCCCTCCTGCTCTCACTCTCTCCTCTCTCTCTCGCTCTCGCTCTCTCTCTCTCTCTCTCTCTCTCTCTCTCTCTCTCTCTCTCCCCCTCTCCCCCATATTTAGAAGGAAAAAAGTTTATGACTTACGCAATCCCTGACAAGCCAAATATTAACATCCTGGAAAATATAGCTAGCGATGAAAATAACTTACTTAAAACTACCTTTGAACTTTGCTTCCAGCATTATACTTGCTCATGAGATTCTTTCCTAAAAAGAATTTAAAAGACTATTTATTTTTAAAGCCTATTAGAGAAGAATACTGATTTTCTTTTTAAAATGTAATATTCACTTTAGGGCATACAGAAAACTCTCAGAAAACTGGGATAATGTAGGTCTACTCTTTAAGCTAAATTTTAGCAAAGTGCATGTTTTTAAAAAGAGAAGTTAAATTTGGACAAACTGGTACTTATAAATCGTTAGTCACTAAACAGCCAATTGCTTAGCTGAATTCAGCCACAGTTCCCCACCTCTACCTAGTCTACTGCCCCCCAAAACACCCACAGACATATATATGTGTGTGTGTGCACGTACATTATTTATATACATATGTACATGCATAGTGGAAGGCTTTTTAAACCAACCAAAATGGTCACTAATTCTGAAGTCACTGAGAACAGAGAATACATTTTTCATGTATTCATTTAAATTTGGCATTTGACTTTCTCTCTGCGCTAATTTATAAGAGTTCATAGTAAAAAGCCAATCTACTTATAGGACTCGTTTGAACTGCTTAGCGGGTGTATAATTGGAAACTTTTTTGAGCACCAACAATGTACTATGCATTAAGTGGGGCATTTAGCCTCCTGACCCATCTATGAAATACACACTACTGTCACCATCATTTTAGAGATGAGCCTGTGGAAGTACATTAAATTCCTGGCACAAAGTTACCAACTGTGGGACTAGATCTTACTGGATTCTAACTGGTTATTCTTTTGGCACTGGCTTCTGCAATTAACTGGTTCTGTGCAATGATGGGCAAGAACTAAGTGCAGTAATGCAGGTCATCAGTGGTGCTGGAAAGATTTAAAAAGATTCAGGAAATATTTATCTCCTACTGAATAAAAACTTGGTGAAAATCTGCCTCAATGAAGTAATGCACCTAATTAATGACTAAGGTACATAGGGTATCAAAATTATCCTTCAAAATATTGTATTTGTATGTACTGTTCCAGATAATCTGGACATGTTCTATAATTTTTTTCTTAACCAAATTTCAATAGTTATTTTTTAGCCAGTTGCTTTTACCTTGTAAATACACAGAATTGTGCCCTATACCCTCTTTCAGCCACCAAAAAATCTTTAGGGATTTTTGTTATTTTAGTACCAGTTAAGCAATATTTTATTCTGCTTAATTTGTATGGCCATTGGAACTTTCCTACCGGTCTAGTAGAAAATTCCCACGGTCTAGAAAACTGGCTGCTTGCTTGGTGGGACTGCTAAATGAGCAAATTGTAGTATCTCGTATAATACAGCAGATGGCGGTGGCTCCTTTATACCTCTATAAGTACCCACATAGACGTTCAGACTGGTGAATTGGTAAGAGTGGATAAGATAGAAAAGTAAATCTTAAAGTATTATAGTATATATAGAAAACCAAACACCAAAGAGGCAAAAATTTCAGTGACCTCGGGTGTTACATCTTACCTCCCAAGTATCAACAAAAAAGGATAAAATACTGTAGGAGTATTAGAATGGGTAGCTTGTCTTGTATCAATGGTGAAGTGTATTATATACAACCAGTATTTTGTCAAATATTTCAGAAATCATATATTTAACCATGCCATTTATGTACTTTGCTTATGAAGAACATGACAGAATAGACTGAATACATTTTAAAAGAAATTAGTTTTTTTGTTGTTGTTGTTTTAATCTTACAACAGTTGAATTTAGGCAATGCTAGGAGTCTGGATAAATGTGGCTGTAAAGATCAATAGTAAAAAATAAGTCTTTTATGCTAGTTAACAAAACAGATGAGAATTGGAATTGATTTTCATTTTTGGGGATCAAACAGCTTCAGATCTCCCTTGACTAAGAACAAACCACCCTCCCATTGTCTTTGCCAGGTGATATTAAATGTCTACAATGCCTCATTATTATTATCTCATCCTTGTCCTTTAGATTCCTGACAATGAGCTACTAAGATTTCTCAGCATTTTGGCTGGAGAACCAAACAGATCTTTAATTTTTTTTTTTTTCGTCATTTAAACCCTAGCTAGCGATAAATACAGAAGGACTCAGACAAAAAAAATCTAAGACATCGTGAGGCAAAAATAGAACATCCTCATTCATTCAGAAGGTTAAAGTCATTAGAAAACAAGTTACGTCCAAGCACTAGGAAGCCCGGGCTCTGGTCTCACCATTTTTTGGGTAAATCCTTTATTTCACACTCCAGAAAATTTGTTTGTGTGGAGGAAAGATCATGTATTAATAGTCTTCTCCAAATCCCCTTAAGAAGGCCAGTAGAGTAGGCTTTCCACCCCTCATTCCTCTTCACGACTATTTCTCTATTTTTTTTTTTCCCCTCAACATACCACTTGCCATCCTCTGGAATGATCCTATTTATGTGTTTACCTTATTTATCATCCTTCTCCTCGTTTAGAAAACAAACTTCATACATTTAGGAACTCATCTTGTGCACTCTGTTTAAAAAGCCTGGAACAGTGCCTGGTGCATGAGAGAGCTCAAAAAATAATGTTGAATACGTGAGAGAATGAGTTTGTGGTTTATGAATTTTCACTCTTCTGAAGGAGACTGCTCCAATAAGCCATGTTAGCAGATCTGTTGGTTAAGAGATTAAACTGCTCAAGGAAGCTACCCAGAAGGCAACACTAACTTTGTTCTGACTTCTGATACATTTCCTTGTGTGTAGGATGAAGGTCTGTTTTCTTTCACCTTGAACTGATGCCCGCTCTCCTTCTTCATGTTGGACGAGCTCCATGCAGTGTCCTGAGTAGGTGAAGCCTCACCTGACTTCTGCGCTTTTCCTACTTGTTCTTGAAGCCTTAGTCTGTTGGCTTCAGAGTCTGCTGAAAAGCCACAGAAAAAATGCAGTCTCTTGAGCTATTCAAATTCCAGAGTGAACAAATTGATCAAGCCCCTCCTGAGAGGCGGTGCGAATTTAGAGAAGGGGCCATACGCAGTCCTCAATTACCCCCAAGACAATCTTCACTTTGACTTAGTTACAGACTACCTCCCATGCTTTTGCCCCATAACCTAACTTCATTGGTTTTTCCATTTAATTCTCACTTCCCTGATTTGGAGGGAGAAATCTTACATATCTTAGAGTTGAAAGATATTTTACTGATTATCTTATCCAGTGTGGCCCAAATTTATCAGAAAGAAGAGTCACCCAAGGTGTTGATTAAAATATCAATTCTCAGGCCCCACCTTGCTGAATTGTATTCAGTAGGCTTGGGTGAACCCAGGTGTATTTGTATTTTTTAACAAGTGTTCTGGGTGATGCTTACGTCTAAGCAAGTTTGAGAAATGCTAGTCTAACACAAGTCTTTCATTGACTAAATGAAAAAACCAAAGCTTAGAAAAGCCTAAATGGACATCTGGGTTACATAGCTCACGAATAATCTTCAATTCCTTGACCTAGATTCTTTCCTTTATGCCAGCTTACCTCTGCTAAATCTTAATTCCTCTAAAACACTATACAGAAACACACACACACACACACACACACACACACACACACACACCCACCCCTAGGGAACTGAGAACCTCCCCCAAAAAGCCTTAACTTCCTTAGTTTTTCTGATGAAAATGTTGCTGACTTCTTTTAATATTCTCCTATCATGAAATATCCTTCTACAAAAGCCACACTCAAAGCATGTGTGGGTCTAGATGCATATCCATCCAGACTTTAATAGCAAGCTCTGCAGATGACATCTCAAAGTGGTTTCTGGCCTTCTTCATGACTCTATGGCCTTCAACCTCTTAAATTCTAATCTGGATCCTAGTGAGTGTTACCTGGTTTATTTGGTAAGTAGAGAATGTAGCAAGGTAGATGTTCAGAGTCATTTTTTCATCATCAGGAACTAAAAACAATTACTAATCTGTTTTCTCTAATGCAGTCCATCTGTGCATGAGCCATCTATGTGTTTTCTTTCCTAAGAAGGCCATCATATTCTCCATATATTTAAATGCTTAATACTTGCAATCAGAGAGACAAAAATATCCAGACAGCCTGAATTCTTATAAAACAGAGCTAAAAGCAGGTGATTCAGCTGACTTTAGATGACTCAGCCTGCCTTGATGGCCAAAGTTGGTGAGTCATATGTCTACTGTCTGAAGGAATTCATTTCAGAAACTCAAACTCCAGGAGCTTCCGACAGCTCATTAAATTCTTTAGCAACTCCTTAGTTTTCTTTGTCCTCAGTTTTTATTCTTCTTCAAAGAAACACAAGTTGAACTCAGAGATACTAAGCAGTAGGTCCTACAAGAACAGCCCACGGTCTAGAGTGAACTCATTCTTCTTTTTGGCTTGATTTCCCTGGAAATCTGAGCTTGTGGGGGAAACCCAAACTGTGGAGTGCTTTGCTCAGGGTTGGATCCTAAATTTGCTAAACCTTATATTGAACGAAAGGTGAATATGAATAAATGCCTAATTTGAGCTTACTGGGAGAGCACCTAATGTAACTTCTAGGGTTTATAATAGAATATTTGGGGGACTGATTTTTTTATATTAAAGAAGTTGTTTTGTATGTTTCTCTTCAATCTTATTGACATTTTGGAACATCTTTGAAACCCTCAACCTTATTTTAACTGGCTCTTTTTACCTTTCATCATTATAATAGTAATAGTTGTTATCATTTACTGAGAACTGACATTTGATGCAATGCTGAACAAACCTGAAGATGTGGAGGTACTGACTTGCAATGGTCTCAAAGGCAGTGGGCTTTGAGGGACTCACAAACAGAACCGAAAAAATGGCAATGGTCACTCCACCTGTGCTACACTGGGAAATACCAAAGTGTCCGTTTCGGTGAAATACTTTCTAAAACTTAGACTACACGACAGAAAGGACCAAAGTCACTCAAGCCACAGAAACAACAACAACTTTCTGTCATCTCTCAGACTGCTCCTTCCTCCGGAAGATTCTTTGGAGGGTTAGGTCAATTGGAATATTGGCTCCAAGTCCTCCTAAAGCAGATAAGCAAATGTCTGAGGCCAAATGACAGAGACAAGTAGGAAACATGAAAACTGTTCTCCTGGCATGTTTTATTTCCCCCTCAGCTCACGGTAGTGCCAATCTGGGCAAAGGCTGGACTCCCTCCCACCAAAATCCATGTTCACAGGGTCATGTCCTGCATCTGCCTGTGAACAGTCCTAACACGTATCCTACATGGCCAGCATGTCACAGAGAACCAGGCTAAAACACAGTTTAAAGGCCTTCCAACAATTTATTTTCATAGGTGGGAAGGCTGGCATCTTAAAAGTGATTTGTCTAAGATAATAGAATGCATTTGTGACCAACCATAGTGAGACCTCAGGTTTTATATTTTCACTTTTATTTTTAGTGGCACTGGAAAATGAACCGGGGCTCCCCACATGCTAGGTATGTGTTGCACCACCAAGTTACATCTTCAGCCCTTATCACATTTTATTTTGAGACAGGGTCTCCCTAAGTTGCCCAAGCTGGACTCCAACTTGTAATTCTCCTGCCTCAGCCTCCTGAGTGCTGAAATTACAAGACCTGGACCACCATGTCTGGTCCATTCTTCTTAAGATGCTGTTTTTGGATCTCACTACAATTATTGCAGTCTTTAAAGTACTTAAAGTTGCTTAAAAGTCCTGAAGTTACTTAAAAAAAGAACAAACAAAATTCAAGTATTACTTACGCATCTCTTAAAATGGCAGAATGGAAAATTTATCAGACATTTATTTTTATAAAATCTTTAAAATATTACCTATTTTTTTCCAGTCATATGTACAGATGCCCATCTTTTGTTTTGCTTTGTCCTTATCATTAAAAGATTATTTTGTGGAACAGAGTTTTCGACCTAGAGATTCATCATAGATACACATTCTCAGAAATATCTTGTGATTTACACTGTGGCATTGACCGATTCCATCAAAAATAGGATCAGTAGAGGACTGGTTAAAAAATCACACTGGAAAACGATCCTAAGCAACAGGGGAAAAGCAGGGGGCATCACAATCCCCGACCTAAAACTATACTATAAAGCTACAGTATTAAAGACAGCATGGTACTGGCAAAAAGACAGACCTGAGGATCAGTGGAATAGATTGGAGGATACAGAAACAACCCTAAACACACTCAAATACCTCATCTTTGACAAAGGAGCCAAACGCCCTCACTGGAAAAAGGATAGCCTATTTAACAAATGGTGCTGGAAAAATTGGCTTACCACATGTCGAAAACTAAAACTAGATATATGTCTCTCACCATGTACTAAACTCAAATCAAAGTGGATCAAAGATCTAAACATTAAAACAGAAACACTAAATTTACTGGAGAACAGAATAGGAAGAACCCTCGAAGACATAGGG
>PVJO010026035.1:0-22196 GCA_004026905.1 Hystrix cristata
CAAGTCTGCTTGCGCTTCTAGGAGCCAAACGTCCCGGGAGGGAACTGCGGAGGGCTGTTTTTCACTGCTGGGATGTGAAGTCGGATCAACCAGGTTTTGAATTCTATTTTGCTGCTATGTAGATGATGTATATCATATATGTGTATATATGTATGCATATATTTATATATGTACAGTGTATGTCACATATATGATATATGCATTACTTACATGACACGTATGACAATATATGTGATATATGATGTGTGAGATATGTCACATACTATATGCCGTGTAGTATATAGTAGCATATGTGTGTCATGTATACATAGATGGTAGCTCGGTGTGTTGGCACACACCTGCGATCCCAGCACTCAGGAAGCTGAGGCAGGAGGAAGGATCGCTGTGAGTCTGAGGCCAGCCTGGGCTACATTGAGCTCAAGGCCAGTCTGAACTACATAGTGAGATCCTGTCTCAAAAAGCAATACATAAATGATAAATGTTCGTACTGTGAAATTTTGTTGTGAGGGTGAAATGAGATGACCCACATAAGAAATTTAGTACATAGTTTATCACATGCAGTATTTGTGCCTTTTTCTCTGTTCCTTAGCTCACGTGATTCGTGACCACATGATCTCCCCTTTCTTTGAAGGCAAAACTGTGGCACAGAGGAAACTTTGCTTATTGGGAAGACTGGCTTCATTTGTCTGCAGCCAGTGTCTCATGGTGATGTAGTGCTGCCGCTTGTTCCTCTGGCTGTGTGTTTCTGAATGTAGGTTATATTTGACTATCTAACTGTAAATGAAAGTGTGGCATAATTAAGTGCATAAATTTGAATTAGGCATTGCTGGCATATATTATGTACATGTAAATATTTGTAATGTGGTTAAAGTCCAGAGGAGGATAATGTTGAGGTTGCTGATTTATTTTGACACTAATTAAAATGATTCAATAATAGAGGAAGTGAGATGGTTTTCTGCGATCCGTAAGTGAAAAATATTAATCTCAGGTGCATCGTAAGGCAGAGCTGGCCTTTCTTCTCTTTAGAAGCGTGGGTCTGAAGCCAAACTGTCGGAGGTCAAACGCCAGCCTGTCACAAACTGCAGTGATTTGCATAATGTTACCCCACATTTCTCTGGGTACCAATTTTCTCAGCTAGGGGATGTGGAAGACAATAACTTTACCTGAGGAATGAGTTCTGAAGACCGTGCATGCCTTGGAACTCGGATATTTCAAACCCATTCTCCCACGGCGCCGAGAGAAGGAGAGGGTGTTTGTTTTTGAGCTAAAATGAAGCCACTGATGTTGCAAGATTTAAGAAAAAGCATAAACATAATTTGTAAATCCTTCAGTTCATAAACTTTAAAATTATGTGATATTTGCTCAACATAGGGGACAGTGGGGTATCAACATTATATTGCAGTTTGCAATTAAAGTGAGATTTTGTCTTTTCATCATGATAGTCCAAATGTATGTAGAATTTCTCTGTCTTATACTAAGTTCTCATGCACAATGTCTTGGGTGTAATATTAGCTACCATTTATTCACTGTTTAAGTGCCAAGTGCTAAATACTTCCTATATTTTTTACAACACCTAATGATGTGAGTCCATTAGTTACCTATTGCTGTGTAACAAATTACCCCAAAATTTACAAGTTTAAAGCAACCCATTTTTATTCTCTCACGATTTCTGAGGCAGCAAGCAGGAAGGCTCAGCTGCGCAGCTCTGACTCAGGGTCTCTCATGACGTTGTAGCCAAGCTGCTGGCTAGGACCACCGTTACCTGAAGGCTCAAGTGGGGCTGGAAGGTCTGTCCAAACTCACTTACAGCCTTTGTCCTTGCTGGCTGTTGACAGGAGCCTTCTGTTTGTGCCACATGGGCCTCTCAGTGTGGTAGCTCACAACATGGTGGCTGGCTTCCTTCATAGCAAGAGACCTGAGAGACAAGATGGAAGGGAAACAGTGTCTGGGATGGGAGTGACCATCTTTTATAACCTAATTTCTGCAGTGATATTGCTTCCTTTCTGCTGCAGTGTTACTGGACACACGAACTGATGCTGTCGCTGCATGTGAGGGGACGGTGCAGGCATGTGACTGCCAGATAAATCCCTGAATTGGTGGCCATCCTGGAGGCCAGCTTCCTCTGGGGGAGACCGCTATTGTCCCTCCTTCCAAATGAGGAAAGTGAGGCATTGAGAGCTTACAGACATAATGCAAGATTGCATATTAAATTTAAAAACAAACAGACCAGCTCTCAAATATTGGCAGTTCAGCACACCCTCATTCTTAACATCAACACTGTTCTGTCTACACAGTAAGTAGCAGATCAACATTAATTGTGATCACTCTTCTTTCACTCCCAGTAACGAGTTGGCAAATATGTAGAAGTAGGCTCAGACTATCTTTTAGATCACTACCTTTGCCGAAAGATAAAGCAAAGGTTTCCTTAGCCTGGAACGAGTGTACCCAGGTGCTCGTTGACTAACCAAGGAATTATGTGCTGTTTGAGCCATCATACATTGTAAATACTGTAAGTAGAAATACACCCAGCCACTGGACACCCCTCCTGAGTAACACGGCAGATGTGAGTATGTTGTTTGCTGCATATTTTTGGGACCTGCGGCTGGCTACTACTGGTAAGAGTCACAAGAGAGTATTACTCTCCATATTGCTGGCCCGAGAAGAAATCAGAATTCAAGGTGTGGTTTCTGCTGAAACTATGACATTATCATTACCCATCATCACTGTGTCATATCATTTTCACATCATCAATTACAGTTGAAAAATTCTGATCAGGACCGTTTGGACTGAGGAGCAGGAGGCAGGATCTTGCCTGTGTGAGTACATGGCCGGGCTGGGTGACAAGACAAGCAGGACTCCTGTAGTCTGCACTTCCATGTCACTAGTGGCCTTTTCTAATGCGTGTTTTCTTTCTCTCTTTCGTACTTCATGCTTAATATTTTCACCTGTGGTTTGCTTTTGCCTCATGTATTTCTGCTTCCAGACTCCTCCTGGGTTGATTTCTGTCCTATTGTTTGTTGAGTGCCACTTGGTATCAATGTATTTGATCTTCACATAAGGGGAATCCCTGGTTCAAGTTTGTTAGTGAAGATTATGTGAGGTATTAGAGAGCCCCGAGGGCGTGTGTGGTGAAGTGGCAAAGCACACAGCGGCAACTCTGACAGTCCTTTGAAGTAAAAAAGAAGCCAAGTTTGGATTTCCTCCTTCTTGAAATCCCTTCCTTTTCTGATGTTCCATGTCTGAGCTGTCTCTGAAGTTTGCCCTTTTGTCTCCAACCTAACATACTCTTCTGTGGAAATGCCCCATTCCTGACCCACCGTACCCCCATTCCCATAATAGTCTCTGTGTTCCACAGTGTCTGCTCCGTCCCTGTGAGGGCTTTGAAGCAGGTCTCTCCTTAGCATCACACGGAAGCGTCTTCAAGACTGGGGGTCTGTGGAATCACTGCAGAGCCTTTGCTGTCTCTTGTGTCAATGGGCGTCTGTGCCAATGAACAAAGCACAGTGGTACTATCTGCACATTTTACCACAGAATTAGAGACTATGATTTTGCTCTCTCTGCCATTTCCAAGTCAAATCGCCCTCAATTTCTTCCTTTTTTTGCTTGCCTTTGCTTTGGCGTAATGTTCCAAATTTGGGACATTGCTTGCAAAGTCTTGGAAACCATTGCAATTTTTATTTCTTTTCTACCCTCTCATCTCTTTTCCCTTAGATCACTATTTCAATTGCCACTTTCTTTGTCCTCCCTCTAATGCTTCCTGAGGGTCACCACTACCTATCAAGTCGCTCCTCTCCTGAAAGTGTTTCTTTTTGTTTGACCATCTTCCCCCAGGAGCCAGGTAATCCCACAAAGCAAAATGAGTAAGTCCTCAGGTGACAGTTCCTTGGTGTGGCTTTCTTTTCCTTCAGCTATTAAGTCTTAATTTCGAGTGCTGGCGCTGAAAGTGGAGATGTGATTTCCTTGAGTCTATGTCACACTTTCTAAGCCGAGAGAGTGTGAGACTGTGGAAATGAGAGGGGGTTGCACCCCGCGGTTCCTTGCTGCTGAGCTTGGCTAGGGTGACCAAGAGCACCACCAAAGGGACCTCGACAGGCTTTCCAAAGTGCTCACTTTCAAACAGCTGGTGGTTTAATGGGACGAAGAGAGTGTATGGAGACAAAGCAGTCTGAGCTCTGCTACAGCTCTGCCACCTACAGGCTGTGAACTTTGGGTCTTTGTTTGCCTTGTCTATAAAATCAGAGGTTCACTGGCAACAAGAGCAGGTACCTATTGAGTCATGACCACTTCAGGGCATGGTTCGGAGCTTTGCGCTGGCCCCTGATTTCTTCTCCAGCCCCCTGACCGTCAGCTTCTCACTCTGTCTGTTCCATCCAGAATGTCACTTCTGCCGAGGGCCACTCTTTTGCTTCTTGCCCCCAGGCCTTTCTGTGACTGCTTACTCGCCCTTCTGGAATTCTAAACTTAGAATTCCAAACTTATTCTGAAAGGCTTTCCCCACTCCAAGAGTGGATCAGGGTCCCTTTTATGGGTGCTGCGTGGTAGGTCCCCTGTCAGGACCTCACTTGGTAGGACTCCTGCTTTTCGTCATCTTTTCTCCTCTGTCTCCCTATTACAATGGAAGGTTTTTGAGAGTAGACATCAAATCTTCCTCACTTTACCTTCCCAGTCCGAACCAGAGCAGGAAATATAATGAATTTTTAATGTTTGTGTGTTCTGTACTGAACTTTTTACTAAGGATTTCATATCTGTGACTCAGTTAAAACTCTTAACTGTTTGAAGTAGGATCTATTTTTACCCCGTTTTATGAATGGAGATGTGGAGGCTCAGAGAAGGGATAGTATTTGTCTTGTGTTACTTAGCTAGAAGGATGGAGCCGTGACTCACACTCAGCCCATCTGGCCCAGAGTCTGCAGTGTGTTTATGGGCAGTATTGCTAGAGTTGAAAGAATGAATGTTTCATCCAGCGTTGGGGGTGAAACGGCAGCAATCACGTGCTGAACCAAAGCACAGTCCAAAACTAAAGGGAGCGGGAGGCAACTTTGGGAGGCGGCGGGACTGGTGATGGATCATGATCGTGGCAATATTTTTTGGTGGCCTATTCTTGTCTCCATATTTGTCACGTTGTATGCATTAATTATGGGTAGCTGTGTGGATGTTAGTCATACGTTAATAAAATGGTTTTAAAAAAAAGAAATAGGTGATCTCACTGGGATATGAGACAGGCACATGTTTCATCTCAGGGCCATTCAGAGCTGCGCTCACTTCAGACCTCACAGCCCAACCTGTCGCAGCCGGCCCTCAGATCCTGTGGGGAGTGACAACCCTCACCCGGCCCAGCCAGCTGTTCCCCGGTGGACTCTGAGGAGCAGGGCTGCAGTAGCCCGGCCTGTTGGGAAGCCAGCTCTTTGGATGAGGCAGGGAGGTGCTTCTGTGAGCTGTAGGGGTCAGGTCTCCACCCTTGGGCCCCATTATGCCTACTCTTGGGACTTCAGAGTAGTTGATGATATTCAGATTTTAGAGCTAGGAAACATGAAGACCTTCAAAGAAAACTGGCTGAGCCAGGTTTGGCGGCACACACCTATAATCCCAGCACTCTGGGGGGCTGAGGCAGGAGGATCACAATTTAGAGACCCTGTTTCAAAATTTAAAAAATGTTAAAAGTCTAGGGATATAGCTCAGTGTGAAGGCCCTGGGTTCAAACTCTAGTACTGGAAAAAAAAAAAAAAAAGAAAGGAACAAAATCTAGCTTATCTAAGGTCTGACAGGTGGTGAGGTCTGACCTCAAATCTGGGTTTCCGTGATTGCAAATTCAGTTTCTGTTGTGGAGGGAATATTATGGCAATAAAGACTACAAACACCTAATATCCCCTTTTACCCCCTCCTGCCATCTGCATTATTCAGCCCTGCTCCTGCCATCTGAAGTTCTCACAGTCATTACTGATCTGGATTTTGACATGTCTTTTTTTTTTTTTTTTTTTTTTTGTAAAAGTTACTGTTTCTTGGGTATAGCAGCAAGAGCCCAGCAATTTGTCAGCAGAGTAGGATTCTAATGGAAAGTCACTTCGAACAGATGTGTGGATGTGAGCAGGATTTGCTTGGATCTTTAGGGAAACCTTTGCAAAAATGAGGACCCACCTTCTACCTGACTGCCATCTGAACCTGTTTCATTGTTTTGGATAATCCTCAGAACTAAGGGATCATACACACAATCTTCTTAGTTCTTCTCCTCTCCCAGTCCTACTCTATAACTCCCTTTCTCTAACTCCTGATGTCCTGTGTAGATCTCTAGTAGCCTGACTTTGACAAGGAAAGCCTGGTGTTACAGAGAGATATTGCTTAAATTTCAGACATGTGGTCCGCTCTTTGGAAAAAACACACGCGCGCACAGCTGCTCCCATCCAGTCCCTTGTCACGCTTCTCTGTCCCGGCTTCAGGATTAATGCTTGCGATCGTGTATTTGTGGAAGTTTGAGGACCTCCCTCCAAAAATGCGGTGTGCTTCGTTCATGGGTTTTTGATGTCTGTCTATGCCTTCCTTCACCTTTTGTAGGTCCTGTCCTATGTTGGGTCTTAGTTCTGTTATTTGTCTTTCCAGTGTACCTGGTATCTACCAAGATCCCCATCACATTATTTTACCCATCCGAAGGAATGGGCACTCTAAGATTGTGAGAGTTTACAGGAACAAATAAGTGGCTTTGGAAATGGGGGCCCAACAGTTCGAATCTTTCTTCTCAGGAAATATTTCCTTCAGTCATTCTGACGTCTCTGTTAGCTTTTGGTGTTCTTGTTGATTTGTATTTTTTAACTCATTTTTTTGTTATTCGAGCACATGTATAATAAAACGCATACATTTTAAGTGTAGAGCTCGATGGGTTTTTATATATGTATGCATCTTTCTGACCACCATTTAATATAGCATATTTACAGCTGCCAGAAGTGTTCCCTTGTACCCCTTCCTGATGAGGAGAAATCCTTTTTTTTCACAGCAACTCAACATTCTGACTTCTAAAATGATAACTGTGCTTTGTGAGTTCTTGAACATCTTATGAATAAGAGTATACAGTATGCAGTCTTTTATATTTAGCCTCTTCTGCTCAACATACTGAGAGTTATCTGTGCTAGCAGCAGTTCATTCGTTTTCCTTGCTGTGTAGTATTCAGTTAGACCGATCTACTATTTTTTATTGATCAATTTCCCTGCTGGAGAGCATTTGGATTTCTTTTTTTTCCAGCTTTTGGCAATTGTGGAAGAGGCTGTGTCTTTGGATGTAATACTCATCTCTTCTAAGTTCTTGGATCTTTGTATATACATATGTTTAGATTTAGTAAATACTGCCAAACTGTTTTCTAAAGTGCTTGTGCCACCTCCCCTTGATATTTTTAATGTCTAACTCAAACCTTTCCCGGGATCAGTGTGCCTGTGTAGTCGTTTGAACTCAGCCCTCGCCTGGTTCCCATATTAACCTTGTCGCTATCCCCAAATTTTTGCCCCTTGGATTTACTGATTTAACAAAAGCTAGACCTGGAAAAGCCCACAAGGGTCCTTTCCTCAATGTGTTTGGGAGGCTCGGCTTCCATGTTTAGAGCCCAGGAAGGGAAGCCCCAGGTGGGACAGTGAGGAAGTCGTGCACCGACGCTGGACGAGTTGTCAGCTGATACCGGGATGACCCAGAAACGCAAACTCCTTGATGCCAGCGGACAACGTTCCCTGTTCCCGCTATCTTCTTGATCTCTTAGGCTTTGTGCAGTGCCCAATATATGAAAATACCTGAAAGAATATTTCTCAGAAAAAGAAAAATGAGCCAGAAGGCTTCTCGGAGACCACTTGGCTCAGCGTTTGCTAAGTTGTGAGTCCGGTTTACGAAGATTTTTAAGTGGTACCTCGTTCAATAACAGTGATTCATTTTTGAGAAAAGCATTGCTTCTTTGGTCCTCTTTTAATCATTGCAGTTAGCTTGAGGAGAATTTCCCAGTTCGGTTCTGTGGGTCAGCTCGTTAACTCTTGCCAGTCTCTTCAGGAAAAGAGAAAGAGGCTAAATTTTCATGATGTTTTGTCTTTGCCACGTTTCTGGTATAGTGGTTACCTTATTTACAGAAGGCGACAGAAATGTCCTGTTTATGATTGTAGTAGAAAGATTTCTTCTTTTCAGGTGCATGTGTCAGGCATAAACAGATAAGTGGTTCTACTTGAAAAAGGTGAAAGAAATCAGCTTGTAGATGTAGCAGAGAGATGAAGGTGGTCAGGAATGGTCGATGCCTAGTGGACATCCATCCAGCTCAAACTTTTTTTAAGCAGGCGGGAAACAGAGTTCTGGAAGCAAACACTTGAGTAGCCCTTTGGGCTGTCTACAGGGCTCTTAGTGCAGCGCTCCTGATTCCCAAATCCGGTGGTGGTGCCAGTTACTTTGGGAAGGAAGCAGAGTTGTAGCCTTGGGCTCCCCATTTACAATAAAGAAGCCCCAAGAGACTACCTGGGGCGTTTTTGAAGCATTTCCACTGAATGCACTTGCCTTTCTCTAGAAGCCTCTTTTAGAGCTTGTTTATTCTAGAAGAGTAGCACTTGGGCTGGGCAGGGGGAGAGAAGTGTTCCAGTGATGCTTCTGCCTCCAGGGTTAAACTCCACAGCACCTTCTCTCATCTAACCTAAGACAAATATGTTCAATGACTTCTTGTAGAGTACAGCTCTGTCCGTGGTTACGCCAGTTCAGTGCGCTTAGATGCTCCTTGCAGACTGTCAGTTTGTGTTCTGCGTCCTTACCTTGGCATTCAGAGGCCTGCTGCCAATTTCCCATTTCAGTTTTTTCTCTGATAACTTTCCTATACCGTCTCACATCCCAGCTACCCTGAACCACACACCCTAACCGAGGTTGCTCCCTGTTTTCCTTTTCCTGTGCATGCCTTTTTAGTGTTTCCTGCTTCTGGAACTTTCTTCCTTCATCTCTGGCCTTTCACATCCTACTTTCACTGCCCTCATCCAAAGCAGTCGTTCTTTCAACAAGTCTCTTGTTTTTTCTCTAACTGGACACAGTCTCTTTTCCCCGTGTTGTAAGCAGGATCCACACTTTGCCTAATACCCTGCTGGAAGTAATGTGCAAAGTCCTATTCAAGTTGGTCACCTCACTGAGTTGTTAGAAAACACCTCTAGGCTAGATGTTACTATTATCATTTTGTAGTTGAAGAAACTGATGCACAGAGAGGGTAAAGAGCTTGCTCAATCTCATGCCGCAGGCAAGCAGCGGAGCCAGGGTTTGGGCACAGTCCTTTTGGACTCCGGAGTGCACACTCTTGGGCAGTGTTCCATCCCGGCTACGTGGCACCCTGTGGCATTCTGCGTAAGAGTTGCTTGCGCGAATGGTGGTGAGTTCTAGGCTCGACCTTTCTTGAAATACTACAGTAGCCAGACACACGTCTGAAGCGAAGACTGATGCAGTGAATACCAGGTCCACCCTGTCTGTGGTTTGGGAAGCTGGGTCTGGCAAAGATGTCTGGGTTTTCTGTGGAGTCCTGTGAGAACGCTCTGCGGGGGAGGGAAACCAGGGTGAGTTTTGGGGGCTTTGATGCAGGGAGAGTGCCTAACCCGCAGAGGCAATGGTTTCGGCTTGAAGGGGAGTGAGAACTGGGCTTCCGTCCCGGTGTTACTGCAGCACCAGCCTTGCACAGGCTGCTCCTTCCCAGGGACGCCATAAATCGCTGGGCCGTGGACTTGACAGCCAGCCGTGATGTGATCAGAAAGCCAAAAGGAGCCGCTGCGGAGGCTTCGGTGGCTGCTTGCTCCGTGGTCCTCACATCTATCACGCTAGACAGAGGAGGCGCTGAAACAATCACCTTGCTTCCAGATGAGGGTGACGGGGTGCGGTAGTCAGGTCCCAGGCGGGCAGAGTGCATTAATTCTCGGAGCAGTAATCTGCTATGTCAGCCTGGCACGTTCACATTCCCACGGTTCTTTCACAGGCTTCACCTCACTCCATTCTTGTTTATTCATTTATTGATTGAGCTGGTCGCTGTGGCACAACTACTGGGCAGTGGGCTTCATTTCCTGCTGTCTTCTGAAAGGTGATGCAGACCCAGCGTTCCCGTTCCACAGGAGCTGAGAAGGTGCCATGGAAACTGTACTAGTGTACCAGGCCAGAGCCTTGAATTTTAGTGCTGAGCTTGCTGTTGCCATTTGAATGAAATCGGGAAAATCATTTCCATTCTCTGAGCAAGAGTTGACCCAATACTTTCCATGAATTATCTTTACAAGTCGTTATTTTGGGCGATTTATCCCGGTGGTAAGCGCTTGCCTAGCAAGTGCAAGGCCCTGAGTTCGATCCCCAGCACCCCAAACGATTTGTTACTGTAAGAAAAAGTTACTTGCTATGGTTAGAATTTAAAGCTTTAAGAGCATAAAAATGAAGCAAGGGCTGGTAATGTTGCTCAGTGGGAAGCTCTTCCTACCACGTATGAGGCTTCTGGGTTCAATCTCTAGCTCCACAAGAAACAAACATACAAGCAAGAACAACAAAATACCAAGCAAGCTCCTTCTCACATCTCTTCTTGAGGTCTTTATTGTTTTCATCAAAGACATCAACTCTGCTTTTCTGGAAAACATTGTGCATGTGTGTGTGCATGCTTGTGTGTGTGCGTGTGTGTGTGTGTGTGTGTGTGTGTGTGTGTGTATAAAACAAGTGGGGATATCCTGTGCTGAACTTGCATTTTTGAAACTGAATGATACATCTCAGAAACCTTTCCATGTTGGCAAGATACACCTGACTCCTTCTTTCTAAAGGTTGCTTGTGATTGCACTGTGGAGATGTAGAATACTTACGGATTTGACCAGTTTTCTGTTGATAGATACTTCATGATATTTTTGCTCTTTCTGTGCTTCGTAAACAATGCTGCAGTGAATTTCTGTGTACATATGTCTTGGCATACTTTTGGGTAAATTCTTAGCAAAGAAACTGCTGAGTCAAAAGGAAAGAGAATTTCAATTTTTGAAAGCTACTGCTGTATTGTCTTCCAACATTTGCCTGATTAACACTTCAAGCGGTAGTGTATGAAAGTGCCTTCCCTCTCCAATTTCTTTTTGTTTAAAATTTGGCCAGTCTTCCAAAACCTGTTTTAAATGAAGTAGGCATAAACCTATTACCTCCAAATCCTACCTTAAACTTGCATTTGTAAAAGTCTTACAAGCTGTTACATATGGTCTGCTTATGATGTTTGGCTTGCTTTCTTTTGTCTATCAGATATGAGGGGAGGGAAAACATAGTTGTTCGTGTGTATGATGATAAATACCCTTTTTCTTAAGCTAGCTAACAGTGTAACAAAAAAGATTCTGTCCACGTGTCTGAAGATCTCAACTATTCAAAACTGCTGTAGCTAAAATCTGTGACGAGAGATGGGGGCAGAGTGACGCCAGCGTATCAGGGATGATTGTTAAGAGCAGGACACTCAATTTCTCTACATGGGCTTGGTATGTGCTGGTCCTAGAGTCTGATTATCACCTCCTGAAGCAATGTTCAGGTCCCCTTTGACGGTACTTGTCCTTGTACCAGCCAGTCAAAAATGACTGTTGGATGGGGGCCTGGGTGCATCTGGGCTTCCTTGAGGAGATTTGGCATATTGGTAGCACTTTACAAAGAAAACCTCTGTAAGTGTATAAAATGTTAAAGGACCTACCTGATACACCTGTTAATGCTATTAACTCTTTTATTGGTCCTGGGCAAGTCTCTTCGCCCCTTTGGTTCTCAGATACATTATCTGTAAAATGGAGTCGGGGCTTGGACTAGCTCACTTCTCGTTATTAAAGTGCTATATGTGACTGGCTAATGGATCATGGCATGATTTTTATTTTTGTTTTCAATGTAGTTCTTTCCACATACCTTTCTTGCTGGATATATTAGTCCACACTCTCCTGGCCTTTAAGGTTTGTGCTGAGAAGTGTGCTGTAATTCTAATAGGTTGACCTTCATAAGCAATTTGTTCTTTTTCTCTAACAACTTTTAAGATTCTGTCCTTGTGTTGGACTTCTTGGATTTTGACTATGATATGTCATCGAGAAGTTCTTTTCTGATTATAGCTATTTGGGGTTTTATATACTTCACTTATCTGGGTGTTAAATTATTTCTTTTTCAATACTTGGAATGTTTTCTGCTATAAATTCTGTAAAGTTTTTTTATGCCATTTGTGCTGCCTTCCGAGTTTTCATTTATTCCAGTTAATCTTAGGTTAGTCTTTTTTGCATCATCTAGCAACTGTTGGGTCCATTATTCATGTTCTTTCATTGTTTATAAGGTATCTCTGAGCATATGGTCATCTGCATGAGTCCCATCTTCCAGTTGCGTTGCTTTGTCCTCACGTCAGACACTTCTGCCCATACTTTCAAGAGAATTTTTTATCTCCTGGATTTCTGTTTGGTGTCTTTGCTCAACTGGTCATTCCTGTCTTGTATCATTTTATGTAGCTCAGCCAGCTCTCTGTTAGGGTCTTCTCTAAGATCACTGATCATTTTCTTTATTAATTTCATTATCTGTTTAGTTATATCATCTTTGAAGTCACTGAGCATCTTATCTATTTTTTTCTCCTCTTTTATTGTTTTATATAATTCAGCTGTTTGGCTTTTGGTTTCCTCCCTTGGATCAGCTGTGGAAGAGTTAAAAGGTTTTGGAGGCATTTTTTGTCTTGTTTTCTCATATTTCTGTTTTTTCTTTTCTGTGCTGAGGATTGCAGGTCAGTCATAGTGGAAAGATTTTGTGCGAGTGTGGAGATCCCTTTAGTTAGTGGTGCCCCCTGGGCATGGCTAGCTGTAAGCCTTTACCTCTGTCCCAAGGCCTGACTGCCTCTATTAATTTGGGGAAGGGAGGGTGCAGTGTCATTGACTCAGCATCCGGTTCTCTGGAAATGAACAACCATAGTAGTGTTGATTCTACAAAGACAAACCAGATATTGGCATACAGTAAAAACCAGTTAATAGCAATATCTGTGCCAGCCTGGCAAGAGTCAGAGGCCAAGTGGTTATAGACATACTGTAAGATCCAGTAAAAGATACCATACCACTTTGTCCTCCTTCACAATACAAAAAAAGAGCTGTAATTATAATACAGATTAAAAAACAAATCAAATATTGAATTACAGTAAATAGTGAGTGTAACAAATCTACCACTATTAACAATAGATAAGAATTCAGCAATAATAGCATAGAGTTAACTAAATATCTAAGGATTAATAAAACTTGATAGTAATACTACTGAAGATGAAGGGGTGGGGAAGAGGAAAATCAAAGAAGTAAAATTTGAAAAATAAAGAAAAGGAAGATGAGAGGGAGGAGAAAAAAGTGAAATAAAAGATCCTGTTAAGGAGTAAAGGGGAATTGGTAGACTTAGATAAAAGTAACAGAAAAGAACTAACAAAAAAAACGAAAAAAAAAATAGAGAGAAAAATAAGAAAAAGAGAAAAGAAAGAAAAAAATCTCAACTCCCCCAAAAATCCAATGAAAATAAAGAGAAATTAGTTTTTTAATAAAATTCCTCCACGTTTTGAATGCATGATTTCTTTCCAGAGTCTGCAGTATTGGAGTCCATAAGATACGGGGAAGGACAGTGTGTTACTACTAAGTCTTATTTTGTTTCCACAGTTATTATTATTATTTTTTTTGGTGGTGGGGTTCAAACTCAGGACCCTGTGCTTGCAAGGCAAGTACTCTAACCACTGAGCTAAATCCCCAGCCCCACACAGTCATGTTTGTGTGTGTGTGAATGTGGAATCCCATCGTGCCTTTCTTGTTGGGTATGATCAGTCAACAGCTTCCACCCCTGGGGATGTATTCATTCCATCTGTTCCCACTTTTCATGTCCCTCTGTGCACTCCAAGTCACAGCTTTCTCTGTGTAGCTTTATGGCTTTTGGGTTTGTGATGTGACCCCCACCCCAAGGCCCTTCTGCTGTACACCTTGATCTGCAGCAACTGTTGAAGCTGAGGAATATACCTTTCCATGTTGGTAGATGGGGAAAAAAAACAGCTCAGTAAACTCTGTTGGACAAAGGCAGCAAGGTAGGTGCCAAGCAGTCCACTGGACTTAATGCTAAGTTTTTCAGACCAGTCCCCCCTGAAGGCCACTCATAGCCAGCCTACTTACTCAACCTGGAGGACAGAGCCGCTGTGTCCCTTCTGTCTTGCCTTAAACTTCTCAGGAGGTCTATGTCTAGCCTGCATCCTCTCTGTGACTGTCTCTGTGGCTGCCTCCCACCCAGTCATTGTGGTAGGGTGGCCCCAGAAACCCTGAAGTGAAGTCATTCTGTAGTTCTGTTACCATGTTTGGGGTTGTGGGGACTCCTACAGATTCTTTCTAGATTTTTCTTGTCCTGAACAAAGAATCAGATGAAAGAAGCACAAAAGTTAGCGAGGGTTTAGATGTATAAAAGGTAGGAAAAGAAACATGCTCTGCATTGTGAGTGTGGGGCAATTAAAAGTAGGAAAAGAAGTACATGCTGGAGGGTGAGAGTGGTCCACTGTGAATGAGAGAGCACAGTGGTTGCACAATTCATGGCAGCCATCTTTTGTATCTACCACTCCTCAAGCTGATGGCAGGTCTAGGCCATCCTGTCAAAAACCTGCTTGAGCTCTTATGAGAAGAAGGGAAGATAGCAGTTTATGATTGGTTCCAGGTACAGTGTTTGGGCACATATCTCCTGAGTCTCTGTGACTGACAGGTCGCATGCACTTTCCCAGCCATTTTGCCATGCCCTGATCTCCTGCCTCATTTCCCCCGAGAGACATAAATCCCCATAGTTCTCTATGGGGTGCCAAGAGAGTGGAGGGTTCCATCTTTATATCACTACTTCCAGCTGAAACGGACTGTAAGCCCTACTTATTGGGGATTATGTGTGCTCTATCTACTTTGGGGTGTTGTGGCTCACCAACTGGGTTGAAAAAATGGCTCGTCTGAAGACAGTAAGAGTGGAGTTAGTGTCTACATGCAAAGAACTGTTGAGCCGCCTGTTGAATGGGAAAAAGCTCAGTGAGTTTGTGAGGAGAGTAACTTTATTGTTAGGCTAGGGATGTAGAGCCCAGATACAAGAAGAAAGTCAGAATATTTCCTAGTCTGTCTGAAAAGGTTAACAGTTATAGATCTAGCAATTAGAGACATTAAGTTTTATTTCTGTGTTTCTTGTGGAATATAAAGCGCCATAACCCTAGCAAGATTACCTACATTATGGACCCAATTAAAAACAGGAGTCTCAGTGTTGGTGCCCATTTAAGCTGTGGTGGATTAGGAGTCATTTGTGGCTCTGTTTATGTTTATCTTTTGTGGTTCAGGAATCTTGATTTTTGAAGAGAGGCCTCAGGTCAACCCTAAGAGGTTCATAGGAGCAGCTTTCTTCCTAATCCTCTAAAAATTCTAGCGACCATTTCCCATGTGGTGTTTTTATAACTTTTCATTGTGTCCCTTGAGGAAGGACCAGAGTGGTTCCTTTAGACATGATCCTTTGATGTCCCTTGCAGTGAATAACTGTGACCTGTTTAGGAAGATAGAGTGCCTCTAGGAGTTGTAGAATTTTCTGATTATGCTTTATTTTATTAGGTAGCAATCCCCCCTCCTTTTCATATTGCTGCGTGGGCATGTCGATGCCCAAGCAAGGGCTATTTGCTCTGCTTTTTGAGCAGAGGCCCCTGGGGGAAAGGGCTTTGTCCCAGTGACCTGTTGTGGTTTGACAGCTATATAACCTGTCTTTTGATGTTCTTTTTGGACAAAGCTAATTACCCCTCCCCAGGGTCTTGGAGTGGCAGGTCAGTGATGTTCTTTCTGCTTGCATAGGTCTGGGAAATCGCCTTTTCCCAAGAGTGGAGTGTGTTTGTGGTAATCTTTGGGATAGCTAGAAGCATGGCATGGTGTAGCCCCAACTGGTAAAATCTGCTTTGGCCTTTGCTGAAATTGGAGACGTGCCTCCGAGTTTGCTAGCAAGTCTCTTCCTAGCAAGGGACTTTAACCACTGTGGGAGTAATTAAAAACTCATGGTTGAATATTTGACTTTCAAGTTGACATGTCAAGCAGGATTAAAAAAGCTCTGACTAGGGCTCTTCTCGGCCCCAACTATGGTTGTAGATAAAGGAGGATTTTTTTCAGAGAAGAAGGTTAAAACAGAGGCCAGCTGGGTGTGGTGGTGTATGGCTGTAATCCCAGCACTTGGGAGGCTGAAGCAGGAGGATCAACTCTAGTTTGAGGCCAGCCTGGGCTACATAGTGAGTTGAAGGACAGCCTGAACTGCATAGTGAGACCCTGCCTCGAAAAACAAAAACAAGACAAGACGAAACAAAGCAATACTCCTGAAGCCAAAGGAATTGAAATTTCTTACCCACGACATTCAGGGTCATCCAGGGTTTCTCACAGGAAACAGAGATGTCTGTACACAGAAGCACTGCAGGTTTTCCTGGGTCTCTTCACTCTTCTTCATCAGAGTGGGAAGTGAGGGTGGACTGCTGCTCTCTGGAGCTGGGACAGTCAGTCCTCCAGTGCCATGAGTCAGGCATATCGACCACCTGATACAGAGCAGGGACTGGGCAGTGGCTTGGCGTAGTCATGTGCCCAGTGTCCAGTTCTCTTGCATTTAAAGCAGGCCTTGATTGGCCGTGGATTTTCCCTTGGACAACTTAGGTGTGCTTAAAGAACTGCCAATTACAACAGTCATAATTTTGGTCCGTCTTTTTTCTCAGCCCTTCTCCTTTAATCCTTATCTAGATCCTGATTGCTAAACACAGAAATGCCCATGTGCAGTCATTGGGTCACATTTGAAAATATTTTGTCTCTCTGGAGCGCTAGCCTCTGGTGGAAACAGGTGGGAGAGACCCATATCCTCCTAAGAGACAAGTGGGTGCCTGAGGACAGTATATTCTTTGACTTTTCCCGAGATAAAGAGGCATAAAAGCCCAGACATAGGAGATTTCACACCACTTTCCTTGCCTTTTTCAAACATGATCTAACTGAAGAAAGTTTTGTAATATAGACTGACATTTTGTACCCATCTCTTGCCATTGCCTATATTTTACTGGACCCAAACAGTATTGCAATCGGAGGTTAGTTGTTAAAGGGTGGAGCCCCCCTAACCCCCAGGGCAGGGGATTTAGCTCAGTCATTAGAATGCTTGCTTAGGAAGCTCAAGGCCCTGAGTTCAATCCCTGGCACCAAAAAATAAAACAACAACAACAACAACAACAACAACAACAATAATAATAATAATAATAATAATAATAGTAATAATAATAAATTAAAAAAAAAGATTGGAGCCACTGAGGCCCTAATTAGCTATGTTCAGGATCAAATTGTTCCCAGTGTTTAAGGGTAGAGCCCAATTGTGAGATGACTGGGATCCGTAGGGTGTTTTCCATCGTGTCGCATGGGACCTATGGGAGAGAGAAGACTAGGTCTGGAGCCCCTCAGAAGGTGTTCTCTATGTAAGACTGCAGACCCACCGAGTCCTCATGGCATCCCTTGTGAGAGTCAATACCACTAACCAGATGTCTCCAGTCGAAGCAGGATTGGTGACTTTTTATATATATGTTTCCTTTAGAACTCTCTATACCTGGTGGCCCACTGACTCCATACAGAGAAGGATAGAACCCTTATTCACAGGTCCTCCAACTGGCTACTCGAGCAGTTAGAGGGCCCTGAGGTTTCTAACTAGCCATTTGAGAAAAGATTCGAGTAGAGCCCCCAGAGCCTGCCTCAGTCACTTGATAAACAGTAAACTCCTGAGAGATCAGGAGTTTAGCTGCTTGATAAGCTCTTAAGAGGTCAGAGTGGAAATCACTCAGCAGGGCTCCCTTGGATTGGGGTGGAGCCCCTTGGAAGCTCCCTTAGCCACCCGAGAAAAAATAGTCCTTATGTTTATCCCAATAATAAACACTTTGGAACTTGGTTTAAGGCGGTAGGTATAGAAACCTCTTTTAGTCTATAAGAGAGAAAAAAAGGTAAAATTCTTAGAAAGTTCTAAGTAAAATGATAGCTCTACTTTTGCAAACTCCCAGTTGGTTGACCTTTACTGGCAGTTCTCTTTGTTTTGCTCAGGCCCTCAGGCATATACCTGAATTTCTGTTAGAAGAAACAAGGAGGGGATCTGACCTGATTCAGAAGAGAAACAGGGAAAAAGCCCTTATGATCCCCAAAAGTGAAACGCTTTAGCTCTTCCCTATAAGCATGAGATTTCTTGGTGACCATGTGGTCACTTGAAAAAAAGAAAATGTGAACAAACCTGGCACATTCATAAGACTGACCCATGTGACCAAAAAAAATGGCTGATGAACATGGCAGAACCATGTGCCCCCCCAAAAGGATGAACCCAAAGTGGAAGCCAGATATGAGTGAATGATGTGACTAAGTCACATAACAAACCAAATGGGCACCAAAAATGGCAGAACCATGTGACTAACTGGTTGAAACCAAAATGGCTGCCAAACATGGTGGAAATGTGGACTGGGATGAAACAAGGCCCCAACAGGATACCCAGAGATAAAAGGCCATGTAGGGAAAAAGCATGGATGTGACTCTGAGTACAAAATAATGAAAAAGCTGAGCAAAGTAGCAGGTAAAATGAAAACACAAAGGCATAAAAAAGCATACTAAACTCTTGTTCCTATACATGGAACCAGAATGATCTGTTCTGTGACTGGGTTAATAACAGACTATCTGGCAGCTCTTAACTGACTCATACTCAAAATAAGTGACAAAAAAATGGGAAGGATAACAGAAGAAGTTTAGAAGAAGTTAGAAGTTTAATGAAAAGAATCTGTGGCTCACGGAGATTGTCAAATCTTTGAATTCGATTGCATGTTTTCTCCTGAGCTTGGCCTGGTAAGCAGTGTGGAGAGGTATGATATCTCTGTCGTCTAGGAACTTACAGTCTGGATGGGAAAACAGGACAGATACACCACAGACTGGAACACACTTAGAAACTCACTTGTGGGCGGCTGGACTCCCCCAGGACTCCCCCAGGAGGGAACAGCACTATGCGAGAGGTGCACACACACTGCAATAAAGTGTGTAAACAGCATCAGCGAGGAATCAGACTCCTAGAGGTGTCTTTGTACCTGTCTGATGTTTCCACCAGAAGGTAAAGACTTTGCTGACTTTGTTCCGCCTGTATCATTGGCGCCTGGAGCAATGCTCAGTGAATAGTTGCCGCCTGCATGAAGGAATCTGTTAGCGAGGAGGAGGAGGAGGAGGAGGAGGAGGAGGGAGGAGGAGGAGGAGGGAGGAGGAGGAAGAGGAGGAAGAGGAAGGTAGATGCCCGAGACAGATCCAGAGCATGGGCTGTCCTTTCCTTCCCCCGAGGATAAGTGCCTGCTGCTCCAGGTGTTAAATTATCTCATAAATTAATCTGAAAAATCCCTTCCTCCCTTGACAGCCTCTGGTTCTGTGATTGTAATCCCTGTAGAAACACTAATAGTTGATAATGGCTTAATGTTGGATTCTTCCTAGAGCAATTTGCATTTTAACACTGGAAACCTAAAGATGCCTGAGTCCCGGAGCAGAGGGACTGCAGGTGTTGTGCGGGAATCATTTGCGGCCTGCAGGAGATGGGTCCCTGAGTATCGGTTCGCCTGGCTCTCTTCACCTACCCACAAGTGTGACCTGGGAAGAATCATTTTGGCAGGGAAAGTGTGAGTTGCAGAGTATTTTTTTCCAGATTTTTTTCCTTTCCTTCCCTCCCCTCTCCTGAATGAAAAGTAGTCAGTACTGTGATCTAAGGGGATGGTGCTCGGCAGAGGGACCTGGCATCAAATGATTCTGGTCTCGAACCTGCTCGGTGGATGGAGAGACCAACGTAGCGACTGTTCGGGTTCTGACTCACCCTTGTTTTGTCTTCAGGGATGACAAAACCTCATTGAGTGAATCAGGCTATTTTAGTGTTTTGAGGGTTCGATCCCTGAGTGGGAGGAGAAAATCCACTGAGTCCTGTCAGAACTCCAAGTTTCATATACATTTTCTCTCTTATTCTCGTGATAACCCTAAGTGGCTTCTGTTACTCCCATTTCAGAGAAGCAGTAAGTGAGGATCAGTGGCTTGGTGAGTCCTGTTCCTTTTTGGGACAAGGTTTCACTCTGTCACTGTTGCCCAGGCTAGGCTCAAACTTGTGAAGCGCCTGCACAGGTTCCCAGAGGGCTGTGCATTTGTCCATTATTAGATTATTTCCCACGTCACTTACATATAGATAGAAGAGACTCGGATTCCTCAGCTCACATGGAGATGGGTCGCAGTCTCTTAAGGAGTTTCCGTAAAACTCAGAGCTGCTGCTAGCTGATACCGTCTAGGAACAGACAGCTGTGAGCCTGGGGACACGCTGCCCGGTTTTTGAGTCTTCTACCCTCACAGGGCTTGCCTCGGTCCGTGCATCTGTCCGACACCATGGTGGTGCTGGTGGAGGGTGGGAAGGGCATTCGGCATGGGGCGAAGGGGCTTCCATCCCTGATCAGCTCCTGGTTTTGTTTATTTATTTAGGTTGGTTGGTTTCGTTTTAGTTTTGTTACTGTTGTTTTTGGTGGTACTAGGGATTCTACCTGGGGGTGCTCTGCTGCTGAGCTGTATTGCCAGCTCTTTCTGTTTTGAGACGGGGTCTTGCTAAGTCGCCAAGGTAGAACTTGAACTTGTGATCCTCTGTCCTCCGTAAGTACAGGCATGCACCTCCACCCCTGGCTTCAAATTCTTCTTTTTTCCCCTTTCTGGACCACTATCTTCAGGTCCCCATCTGCAAAATGGATGACCTATCTAGTAATATGATAAGAATGTCATTAAAAACCCTCTACAATAATAATCACAGCTGCTTGCCATCTATTGAGCACTTACAAAGTAGATATTATCTCACTAAACTAAACAGTCAGTATCCACCTGCAATTAACAGACAAAGAGAGTGGTATCCAGGTTAAGTGACTTATTCAAGCCCTCACAGGCATTAAATACTGACCCTTAGGATATGGATTCAGATTCTCATGGCAGCCTGTAAAGTCCAGTATGAATTCCCTTAAAACAAGTCCCCACACCTCACCTCCTACTTTTTGTGCTCCAGCCACATCCGGGCTGTCTAGTTACTCTACAGTGTGCCCTGGTGTCTTCCACCCAACATCTGGCTCTCTTGAGGACGCAGTTCACTTTAGATACAATGTCTCTTTTCTTTCTCTGCTTCTTAATGCCTTGTACTTGGGCAGCTGTCATTTCCCAAAGGAGGCCTGTGGAGGTTTTCAAATAGGCCCGTCATTCCTTTGACACTCTTCGTGTTCAGCAGAGGGGTCTGTATCCCTGCTCTTGAATCTCAACAAGCCTGTGGGCTCTTTGACCAAGCGTACGATGGAGGTGATGCTGTGGAGCTTCTGAGGCTGGGTTATAAGGCGCCACAGTTTCCTCCTTGTCCATTGGAGCAGCTGTGCTTGGAGCCCTGAGCTGCTACATAGGAACACCTGGAACCCCGTGCCGAAGAGGCCACGCGCAGGCGCGCTGGTTGACAGCCAGCTGAGCTCCGAATCGACAGCTGGCATCGATGGCAGCCACACGGCCAGCCATCTTGAATACCCAGCTCAGTCGACCTTTCCCATGACCACGGGCCCAGTCACCCTTGGGGATTCGGAGAGAGAATTCCCAGCTGGGTGTTCTAACTCGCGAAGTCATGACCCAAACAGAATGGTTGTTTTAAACTGTTAGGTTGGGGGGCCATTTGTTACATAGAAAGAGAAAATATCTACTAAATTCTACATGGTGCCCTTCCTCCCTTTGATCAGTCAAGATCGGGCTCCTTTTAGTATGCGCAGAGCTTCTCCTCAGAGCATTTGTTTTAGTTTACAATTATACGCACAACAGTGTATCTATTTGCTCATCTTTTCCCCCACTGGTCTGGAAACTTCATGAAAAAGCCATCGCTGGTTTTGCTCAATGGTTGTATTGTTTAGCAGTGTGCTAGTTGTGTATAACATGGCTTTACTAGCTTGGCTTACACCTGTGGGGGCCTCCACAAAATATAACAACATGTGGTGTTAGTGCAGCTGCTCAGTGAAACATTGAAGTGCCCAGACCCTGTGTTCTTCTTTTTTGGTCATCCTCAGCATGTTGTATTTTCACCCTCAGGCTTGTCTCCTTACAGTTGTAAGATGGACACCCCATCTCCAGGAATTACTTTTTATTCAACAACCAAACAAGCAGGAAGTAAAAGGACAGCAAAAAAGGCCTCCCACCCTCTCA
>PVJO010026036.1:0-21722 GCA_004026905.1 Hystrix cristata
TCCCAGGCAGCCCCACGAGGCCACTAGGCCTTAGTGGCCCTCATGGCATCTCCACCAGGTTTAGGGAGCAAAGCTGGCAAGTCACAGTGTGTTGTAATAACTCACAAACGCCAATTTTGAGCACTTGCACTCCTCTGTTTATAAATGTTAACTGTTGGGCCATACTGCTGCTCTTTTTAGTTTCACAGAGAACTATCTCACTATCGATTCTAATCAACACAAGAGGTAAAGGGGCACTAAAGTGTCAACAGAATTCTCTCAACTTTCCACGTGATTGTATAACACTCATTTCGTACAAATTAAAAAAACCGTTTTGAGAAATCACACGGTGCTTTACATAGATAATCACGTTTTCTCTACACAGTCATCTCTTGAGTTAGATACTAACAGTGTCCCCATTTCACACACTGAGAGACTGAGATTTGCCAAGGGCCACACAACTGGGTGCAGGTGAAGTGAGCACTCTGAAGGACAAGACTGCAAAGCCATTGCTCCTTCTTAGCTTGAGCTGCCCTTACGCAAACATTTGGTTCCTGCCGAGGTCCAGTGCACCGAATATCTGAGAGAGAGGAGGGTGAGAGCCGCAGGGGAGACGGTCCGGTTGCATAGCAACCCTGTGTTTGAGCCTGCTGAGAGGAAAGAGGCTCCTTAAGTTTTTAAAGCACCGTCACTAAAAATAGCCTGAGCTATGACAGATAAATGCGAGGTCTATTCTGAGAAGAAAAATGCATTTTGCACAGCTGGATGTGTTTGCCATGTTGTCCTTGGGGAAACGTAAGATTATAGGATGCTGGATGTCTGAAGATTTTTGCAGTAAACATGCTGCTTCCACCCACCCCCAGGTGAGGGTACCAGCATTCATAGATGCAGGAGATGCCTATCTCCTTATCTTCTCTCTACTCCGTCCCTGGAATCCCACCCATGTCAAAACGAATGCTCTCTGCTGGACTGTAACACGTGGGCTTCAGCTCCTTGTATTAATCTTGCAGAAATTAATCAGCCTGGTTGGGATCACCTGAGGTGCATACATTTCTAATGCCTCCATTTATCACTCTGGGGGAGTCTGTGCCAATTACAACAGCACCAACTATAAATCTCGAGCCTTCCAAAGAATATTAGAGATTTAATTAGATCTTGAAGCCTCTCCTCACCTAGTATCTTTAGGGTCTTCAGGTCCTCTTTTGAGGCTGGTAATTAAAGCAAAAACTAAGCCCTTAAGCCCTATGTTCTCCTCAGGGAAACCAAAAGTGCCTATCAGAGTAATTACAAAGCCTGAATGGTGACCTGGTTTGGGGGAACACCAAAAGAAATGTAAATGCAGCCATTTGCCTACAAAGAACTCCCAAGGTAGTTGGCTACTTATTTATTCAAATATTGCATAAATATTTAGTAAGGCAGAATAATGGTCTCCCAAGATGTCCCCCTCCTAATCCCCAGAATTTGTGAATGTCAAACTACAGGACAAAACAGAATTATGAGCACAAATTCACAGCTCTTAAGGTACAGAGATTAGCCTGGTTTTGCAGGTGGGCCCAGGATAACCACAGGAGCCCTAATGTGCAGGGGGAGGCTGGAGACTCAGAGGTTTCTCAGACTAGGGCAGAAAAGTACACAGCTGTGACTCTGGTGGCTTTGAAGACGGAGAAAAGAGACTCAGGCCACAGCACAAGGACAGCTCTAGAAACAGAGCAAGGAAGCAGGTTCAGCCCTGGAGCACCCAGAGCCCGGGAGCCCTCCTACAGTCCTGGTGAGGGATCTAGCCTGGTGAGGCTCCTTTTAGAATTCTGACCTCCAGAAATATAAGAGAACGGTTGTTATTGTTTTAAGCCACAATATTCATGGCAATTTGGGACAGGAACAAAAGGAAACTAATACTAGCGCCTCCCTAAATGCTCGGTTACCAGCTCTGTGCTCAGTACACTCAGTCCTGGGGACACACAGGTGAAGGGGACAGCCACGAAAACCGAGGCGAGGTGGACGGAGAGACCAGCAGCAGAGATGGTGCAGGTAGCTTGGACTTTGGCTGTAGCCATGAAGAAGGTTCAAGATGCATTTCAGAAGTGCAGCTCACAGACTTACTGAGGGACTGTGTGCACGACGCAGAGAAAATAACACCTCTTTGTGTTTGAGGTTTGTTTTGGTGCCCCTTCTATGGTTTTCGGGAGCCAGAGGGAAAGAAGAGGCAGGACACTGTCTCTACCCTGAATTATTGATTGAGTAGTCAATTCTTACTCATCTATTCAGTCAACAAGTATTCACTGAGTTGTGATAAATTAGGTGCTATCTGGGATGTGGCCATAAACTTCTTCCAAGCCTCTCCATGGGACTGTGTACTAGTGGCAGAGACAGGACACACAAGTCAACCTAAAAGTGTAATCCCAGCTATTCAGGAGGCTGAGACATGAGGATTGAAAGTTTGAGGCCACCCTAACTCAACCAGACCCTTTCTCTAAATGAGAAAACAGGTAAACAGCACTGAGATATAGCACAGTGGGTGAGCACTTGCCTAACATGGTGCAAGATCCTTGTGTAGCATCAGTATAAGAAAGGAAGGAAGGCAGGAAGGAAGAGGGGGGCAAAAGGCCGAGCGTATCACAAACACAAAATATATGTTAGGCTTTGGGCTCCTTGGTGGTCACAGGGACCCGGGAGTATTCAGTTCAGGCCTCTCATATCAGAAGTGTAAATGCCAGTTTGATAAAATAGATTAATCAGTACATTTGAGCAATAAACTCATGATATAATAGTCTAAGTATACAACTATTGTGTATGATAGTTTTTTATAGCAATAACTGTAATATTTTAGACTAAAAATATTTATCATCTAATGATAGAGTGGAAAAGAGACTTACAGAGTCACCAGTGAAAACATCTATTGAGCATGCATGACTAAGTACAGGACACTGGGAGTCACTGGGTGTCACTGGGACAAAGCACATGACACTCTCAATTTAAAAGAGGAGAGCTCTAACTGGCTCACAGTTTCAGAGGGTTTAGTCCATGGGAAGCTGGATACCAGGTAGAACTATCATGGTGGGAGGGTGGGAGGAGCAAAGCTGTTCACTTCCTGGAGGCAAAGAATCAGAGCAGGGGAAGAGAGCCAGAGTTTGGATACACAGTCATACCTTAGTTCTCAACTGCTTTGAAACATGTTGAGTTTGGTACTTGATACATTTTGACATGAAATTTTTGTCCTGATACTCATCATTTGGTATTCAAAATGAAAGCTAGGACTTGTTGGTGTCGATTGCCTTGTCACTTGCTACCTTTTCCAGCCAAAACGATTTGTTTGGTATCTGTCACACTTCCAGGAAAATTAACGATAAGAACCAATGTACCATTGCAGTCCACAAGGTCACATGGGACAAAGTCAAATTCCCATGACCCACCCAGACATGCCAGAAGTGTGCTCTGCTAATCCCCTAGACTGCTCTCAGACCAATCGAGTTGATAACCCAGTTTAATTAGTACACTATGCTGGGTGAAGGTAACACAAGATATACAGATATGACAATGAAATCTATACTGGAGAGAGAAGAGATAGAAGTAAAAAATGAATATAACGATGATAATTTGCCTAGAATTTATCTAAGTTGTGTGATATTGTCACATTTAATCCACCCTATGGGATAATCATGGTTTTATACGTACTTTACAATGAGAAACAGAGAGGTTAAGTAGCTTGCTCAGAGCCACGTAGTCTAAATAGTGGAACTGAGAGTCAAATCTCTGGCATAGACACTGGAACATCCCCTGTTGTTCAGATAACACACAGAGAAAATATCAGTGAGTATAAATTCTCTCTCTCCCTGAAAATTCTGCATTAAATACATTGAAAAGGTCAGCAGCTATTCACCTTACAAAGAACCCCACTAAACAGCTGAAAAGGAGAAAGGTAATTCCCTTAAAGGCTGTAATTAGTATCACCATTGTTATCATCATTATGTTAAACCAGTTTAATTTTATGGTCCTAGCTTCCACTGGTAAACACAAACCAACTCAAACTGCAACCCAGTAAAACCCAACTTTCATCTGACAATTTCAAAAATTTTTTGAAAAAAAAAAAAAAGTACGGTCTGGAGAAACTTTTATGATATTTAACATTTAGTGACCTAGCAGGACACAGAACTGTGTGAATACTAGAACACATTTCAATTTGCTCTAGAAGATAGATCCTTTAAAAGTGTTTGAGTTTCAAAATTTTAAGGTACCAAAATGTATAAATACTGTCATTATTTCTGTGTTATGCTACTTGGGATTACTTCTATTTTCACCTTTAGTGATCCTTTATTTTCTAAGGTTTCCAGAAGGATTTATAGTATTCTTCTATCTGGAAAACTTTAATCTCGAAATTTGTACACACACATCTATGTACATACTATTGAAAGACAAATAAAAATTATACTGATGTTGCAGATTTTTTATATGTTTATGTCCATATGATATACTGGGGAATCAAAAACTAGCAAGCATGTTTCTACTTGAGCGCATCTAAGCTATAACTTTACTAGTATGATAGAAGAACATTTCCTAGGCCAAGGGCATGGGAAACAGGCCTTTCTCCCTTGGATGAATGACTTTTACCTGGAGTCATAAACGTAATGGGAAAAATGCAAACGCATCTTCAAGGCTTTCTCTCATTTCTCCAGAAATTCAGTGTGAAAGCTCTTGGGAGCGGGGAGCGGGGAATTCAGTCACGTGAAGATGAAAATGATGAGTGTTTGTTTGGCTGCTTGAGCACAACAGGAATCATCTAATATTCCACGATGTGAGCATCGCAGGCAGAAATGATTCCCGTAGCTACATGCTGTATGATAATAGGCCTGCTAGGCTAGCACCTAAGGGTCCCACCTCCTTCTGTACACAGCTGTGGATCCCACCCCACCCACGAGGAGAATGAAGCCAGTGAGGATGATGGGATGCTACGATGACTATGGTTTAGATGACGACATCTTGGACTATCAAGATCTTGAACGTGGAACTGGTATTGCAATAGGATGCAACCCTTGGAAACCGTGGGAGCGGGTTAGAGTTATCTGTCTGGGGTCAGAGAAGAGATTATGGTTTGACGCACTCAGTGCCAGTCAGTAGGCATTAAGTTCCTCAGGGAGCCTGTCCCGGACGCACGGCCCTACTCCAGTGAGCCGCGGTAGGAAGGTGCAGGGTCACTGCTGTGATCGCGCTGGCTCAAAGATGGAGCTGTGCAGTAAGGAAGACACTTCCGGCAGTTGGGCGCAACCCTCACCACCAGCCCTCAGGAAAATGAGGACCTTCAACCCTCCGCACCAGGGCTCTGAGCAGGGAGCTGGGGGGCTGTGCCTGGTCTCTCTCTTGACGCTGGAAGCCACGAAGATAAAAATACGTCATTTTAAGCCTCTAAGTATGTGGTGATGGCTTACACAGCGATAGAAAATATAGACTCTTAACATTTTAAACACAACATTGACATCTAGGGTCCACCTGCTATGTTACAATCAAGTCACATCTGTCATTTTATAGCTAACCCTCCCATAACATTAGGGACAGTCTAGTGACCTGACGAACAAAACAGTGTTTTCTTCAAGTGGAATTTTCTCTAGAAATTCTAATCTCCCAAAGAAAGGATTTCCCCAGTTGCTGCTTACAAAAGGGGTACTGATAAGTAACATCTATGGATCAGGACAAAGATACCCCTAAATAGAATCTAGCACATGAAACTTCTTTTGTCCAAAGTTTACTGCTAAGAAGGCACTCAGAGGCACAGACCAGATTTTAAGTATTTAAAAAATTATTTAAAGTAAATTAAGATGTACCCGTTTTTAACTTTTGGTGTTCAAAGCAGACTATCTTGACCAATCTTCAGAAGGCTTCAGTGAAGTCAGAACTTTAGGGGTCCTTGAAAAGACTCAGACAATTACCACTCAGGAGTCCTTATGGAACCATAATAGGGTTGGAAGTGGTGGGCACCTGCGGACCTTGATTGGCAGCTCTCATAGCCAAAAGGATGAGGTACCCCCAGCCCGTCCTGATGAAGCACACTGGATTATCTCCTCGTGGTTCACACACATTGCCTATTGGACACTTAAAGGATTCTGTTTCAAGAGAAATAGGGAAGAGTACTTGTGGAAGTAAAGTTAATTCCTTTTTCCCCAAAAAAATTTGAGACGCAGGTAAGATATTTTATGCTAATCTGTATCAGCTCTCATTTGTGCTGATATTTGTCTTGCAATAAATGAGAAGGGATGTTCCACATCAGCATGCGGAGGACAGTGGGGGACAGTGCAGACAGTGGACAAGTCAAGGGGGCGCCACCAGATACCTCCAGCGAATTGGTGTCATTTTCCTGCTCTGTCTTTTCTCTGTTGCAGAAGTATCTGGGAATCTTCTTAAAATTAACATTCCTGAACTTCACAAGCATGAGGCCCTGAGTTCGATTCCCCGCACACACACACACACACAAAAAAAAAACCACCAGAGTCTATGCCCTCGGTCTGAAGTAGGACTCTGGAATCCGCGTTTTAACAATCCTTAGGTCAGCCATCTCCAATCAAAATATAGTAATAGTCATTACAGTTGCCAGCTGTGCATGTGACTTTAAATTTTCCAGTAGTCACATTTAAAAAAAAATTTTAACAATATATTTCATTTCACCTCCTGTCTGTCATCTCAACATGTAATTATTAGCAAAATCATCACTTTTTAAGACTTCAAAACTTTTACGCATTTTACACTGACAGCCTACCTCGATTCATACTAGCTGTATTTCAAACGCTTGATTTTAATTAATACAAGAGAATTCTTTTGCCTTCAGTTTTGTGGAAATTCTACTGACACTAAATTGTGTTGCTGACACTTAAGCTGCTCAATGTCAATGTATTTGGCCACTACCAACACTTCTCTTCAAACTTAAAATAGCAGGCAAGGGGCCCAATCCCAGCTCTGCCTCAAATTAAACAGCATGAACTTGGACAAGTGCCCGTTTCACTGGTCAAGTTTCTACATTTGCCGGCAGTAGGACTTTCACTTGGACAAGATCTTGGAGAACTTCCTTTGACTCACTAGAGCTAAAAAATGGATTTTCTACCAACTAGATCCAAGAACAGAGTTTGCATTGTCCCTTCCATTGTCTTGTGATTCTACTGAGAGAATGCTACAGCAGAAATGTGGTCTGTCCCTGCTAAGTCACACTGTAGTTTACTCCACTTTAGATGTAGGGTAGTGAAAGGGCGGATGTTAAATCGGACAATGGTGTTTAGAGGCAGGGCCTTCTGACATGATTAGAAGTAGATAAATTCATCAAGATAAAGCTCAGCCCCATGATTGGGTGGCTTTCTAGGAGGAGGGAGAGAGACCAGCACACACACACACACACACACACACACACAGTCTCCTGTCACTTGACGCTCTATGTTACCTTGGAACTCTACCAGCAACAAACAAAGCCACCATCAGGTGTGGGCCCTTGACCGTGGGCCAACTGTGAGATGAAATATTTCACATCTTTCTTCTATAACTTATCCAGCCTGGGTTGTTCTGCTAGCAGCAACAGAAAGCTGACTAATGCAGAGAGTTAAAGGTGAGTCACAGACGAACTACTCGGTCCTTGGGGCAGCCAGTTAGGGACCTTTAGCTGCACAATTTTGCATGGATAACCTACAAGGGGCTCACATCTGGGGGGGTCCAGCTGCTGGAAGAAGTGCTGCTCTGACAAAGCTGGTGACTTAATACCATCACGTTACTTACAACAGCTCATGTTAATTAGGACAACAGGACAATGCTAATGTTACAAACAACCCTCAGAAGTCAGTTGCTTAAAGCAAAAGTGTTTTTCACTCATGCCGTCCATCCAGTGTGGGTTAACACTGTCCGGGGTGAGTTGAAATGTGTCCTCACGTATTGAAGCTCTAATCCCATGTAACTCAGAATGTGACCTTATTTGCATATGAAGTCATTGTAGATGCAATTAGTTAAGATGAAGTCAACTAGAGTAGGGTGGCCCCTAATCCAATACGAACAAAGGAGAAGTTTGGGGACAGATGCACAGGAGGAGAACGCCACGTGTAGATGAAGGCAGAGCTTAGGGTGAAGTTTCTATAAGCCGAGGAATGTCACGAGGGTTGACAGCAAACCACAAGACGCTAGGAGAGAAGCTTCTTCCACACAATCATGGGGAGAAACCAGCCCCGCCGACACCTGGATCTTGGACCCAGACTCCTTGCTCCAGAACTGTAGGATAAATTTTTGCTGTCTAGCCACTTGAGGTAAAGTAGCGCTAGGTGTCCGCAGGAGGCTGAGATAATGAAAACGTTGCCGTCTGTAGCCATGTGGAACTCAGCCCTTTCAGAAGTAAGGCCCTGGGAGGAGGTGGCTGAAGGGCTCTGTGGTTTGGCCCAGAAGTGACACAGTCCAATTCCGTTTGAAGGTTACTGAGGGCTGAGACACAGGGAGGATGTGCACTGTGCACTGGGACCTCTGCATCCTTCCCAAAAACCTTTCCAGAAACTAAACCACTCAAGCAGGAGCATACTTTAAAGCCGGAGTGGTGGTGCACCCCAGAAATCCCAGCACTCTGGAAGGCTGAGGCAGAAGGATCACAGGTTCAAGACCAACCTGGGCAATTTATCAACCTATCCCTTTGGTTAGGGCGTGGAGGGGGCAGATGAGGATCACGGGCAATACTTATTTTTAGGCCAGTACAGAAAAGAGGTCAGAAGGTCCCAAATAACATCACGATCCCTCCCTACATGTGTCTATCCGTTTAAGGACTGCTTTTACTTAGGTTTTGGCCTTCGGGATTTTCGACATTCTCAGAAGACAGACATTTTTATTTGTTTGTTTATTTATTTATTGGTGCTGGGGATCGAACTCAGGGCCTTGTGCTTGCTAGGCAAGCACTCTAACCACTGAGCTAAATCCCCAGTAAGACAGACATTTTTAGATGAAGGGAAGAAAGAGTTTCAGAGAGGCGAAATGGTTTTCCCAAACTCAGGCAAGGTCAGAAGCTTTGGAAACCAAGATTAGAGCCCACACGTCTCAGGGGTTCCCAGAGCGGCCCTTACCACGACCCAGGCACAGAGGCGTGGCTCTCACTGGTGATAGGGACGCCTGCTCCCAGCTTGGGGAAGATTCCTGAGACACAAAAAGGGGACCCCCTGGCTCAGCCACCATCAGTAAGATTCACTCTTCAGCCAAGGATGCGGGGCTACTCCAACTGACTTGAAGAAGGAGCTGGTTGCCATTGTTTCCTTTGGCTTTTAGGGCTCCCCAAGGCACCGCTTGTTCTGGGGGAAGCCTGGGTGAAATGGCATTTATGCTAACATATTTCACGGCACCAAATTCAACATGAAAGCTAAACAGTTTTGTTTCAGAATGTGTGCAATTCAACAGGCCAGTGTAGACATAGGCCACGCCATGCTGTCAGGGACTGGGATGACAGGATTAGGTAGCATTTCTCTCCAAAGCAAAGTCCTGAGAAACCCCAGAGTCATGCACCAGGAGGAAGAATAGTAAAGCCGTTCTTCTGAGATGACTTTTTAATTGCAAAATGACCATAGCCCGGCATCTCTGCCTCACTGAGTTTAGGGAAATATTTAGAAAGCATTTGTGTGTCCTAAAAGAAAGGCTGGTACATAATTGCAAATTATTACCACTTGGGCAGGTCACGCTGGCAACATTATCCCCCAGCAGGCTGACAATCAGAAACCTGCTTCTAATCTGGTGGTTTTGCACAGCTGGCGACCTTTTCCCTTTATTCCTGGATAGAATGGAAATTAGTATCTCATGCCTCTCCTTTTGCTTTCATGGGCCATTTATCATATCAAAGCCCATTTGTCTGCACGCCAGCCTAACCCAATTAGGTAACAGAGTTCTTGAAGGAACCGACAGCTGTTAGCAAGACAGAAAAATCACGAAACACGGAGCTTTGTGGCAGCAGCTGCAGCATAAACAGTTTTCAAAAATGCAGCCACTTAGTTTCAGGAAAGGTCTTCAGGAGATGTTTTTGATGCTTACGTGCTTAGTTGGCAATGGACTGTGAAATCCCAAATTCTTTAATGAAGTCCTAGAAGCCCTGCCCTGCCCCCTGACCCCTTCCCCGCCTGTGCCTGCCTGTCCTCTCTCGGGTCCTCCAGCGCTCTCTGCCACTAAGCTTCACGTGGGCTGCACTCTGCCTTCACCCACAAGACTCCTTTTAAATTTTCCTTTACTAGGCTCTACCCAGCCTATTGCAGGGAAATGTGAAAGCACAAGATGGCTACACTTTGGTTCAGGCTGTGTGTGTGTGGAGGGGGGAGCTGATTTCTGGTGGACATTATGTCCACGCCAGCAAGATTTCAATGCAAGCGCACCTCAGCAATGTCAATGTAAATAACTGATTCAGCCAAGGTAAGTGTTGGCCGGGGTAAATAAATTATACAACCAAGGTTGTTACCGGCACATGGCCACTATTATGTGTTTCGGTATAAATGTAGATTAAGCAGCTGAAGATGGCTGGGCGCCTGGGCGGGCGAGGGGCCTGAGTAGCTGAGGATAAAGGCACATTCAGACATTTCCACAACTCTGTCTCTTCTTTGGGCTGCCCGAATCTCGAGGGAACCTCTCTACTGAACTGGTGACAAGACACCTGCTCGGTTGCCTCCTCCTGTCCTTTTACAGCTCCTTGTGTTGGTTTTTCCCTTCCAAGACACTTATGGACAAGTAAAGTTGTAATCTTGTTTCTGCGATGATCAGTCTGTCATGGGTTTCCACCATGAGGATGTCAGGTGCATGAGGGAAAAGAGGGGTCTCTTTGGTTCCCGTCCCTACAATGTCCCACGTGAAGCTTGCACCCAACTTACATTTATGAATCAGAGTGACTATACAGAGTTGTCTACGGACGATTTCAATTATTCCTCAGCACACCTTGGGTTTGGCATAGATCATCCCATTAAAAAAAAATAAAATAGGGTTCGGGATTTAGCTCAGTGGTTAGAGTGCTTGCCTTGCAAGCACAAGGCCCTGAGTTCAATCCCCGGTACCAAAAATAAATAAATAAATAAATAAAGGGAAAAGATTCAAAGAGATGACACAATTTGCCCAAGACGGTGAAGCTAATATGTAGTGGGGTGAAATGTAAATTTATGTATGACTTGAAAACGGTGATTTTCTTTTGAAATGTTTCTAAACCGGTGCAAGGCTCAGTGCTAAATGCATTCCGTCATTATTTCATTTGATCCTCGAAGAAAGCCCTGGAGGTGCGTATATCTATTTTCCAGATGGGGAAACTGCAATTCAGAGAGGTTAAGTAATCCTGCCCCGAGGCGCACGGCGAGGAAAGGGCATAGCTCCCCGGATCCACACACTACACTCTCTAAGCTGCCTTTGTCCTCGCGGCACACTGTCTCAGGCCGCTGTCCTGATTTCCCCTAACTCAGCTGTGCAGGTTTTCTCTGGAGGGTGACTGCCAGGCAGGAGAACTGTGGTCTATGAGGGACCGACGGAAAGGGCAGGTCTGCTCAGGGGAGTCCTGAGTGTAAGACAGCGAGCGGGTGAACTCGAACCGCAGGAAACAGCACACAGGCCACTTACGGAAGCGGAGAGGCGGGGATGCCAACAGGAAGCTGCAGGACTCGGCCAGCGGGTGGGCAGGGGGACAGCGGCCCATGAACAGCGCCTCTACAAGAGCTGGTGCGCCCAGCTTCCCCGGGGGCGGCGGATTGGCTGGTGCACGCAAACAGGTGCACACGGCCCTGCCTACGTGAGCCTCGTATGGACCGCTAGATTTTATAACAGCCAGCACCTGGAGGGGTGCTGGGCTTTGGGTCAGGGAGGTGAAAAGCAGGCGATTGTATCACGAATCACTGCACAGGAGGGGACATTTTAACTAGCTAGAAGGAGACAGGGGACCAAAAGTTCACACAGTGTATGTCAGATCTAAAAATGGGTGCCAGGCAGCACCTGTATGACACAAAGTTATGGCAGCTGCCTCCCTACCCTGTGCTTATGTCCGGGAATTTTTTGTTTTTTAGTACTAGGGATCGAACCCAGGGCCTTTGCATGGATCTGCATCCACACCCCCATTTTGAGGTCTTGCTAAATCGCTAAATTGTTCAGTTTGAGCTCAAACTCGTGATCCGCCTGCCTCAGCCTCCCAGAGTGCCGGGATTAGAGGTGTGCACCGGGGATGGTTTTATAAATCTATGCTGGTGTGTCAACGTGGTAAGGAAGACCGTGCTCAGCCACTGCACTAGTGGGAAGAGCACTCAGGCCCCTCTCCAGATCCAGCCGAGGCAGCTGGGGGCTGAGCAGTCACGGGCGGAGGGCGGGAAACTGCGAAGGGCCGGCGTGCCAAAAACAGGGCTGATCTGAGGGTAGGCAGTTCCTTGAGTCTAAACAAAGCGAGTCTGACATCTACGGTGCCTCTGTGGCCACAGCCTTCCTGACCAGCTGGCTGTTTTCCTTCCCTCCTTCCTTCTTTCCTTCCTTTTTTTTTTCCTCTCTCTCTCCCCTCCTTCAGTATCCAGCCAGGTGGTAGAAGGTGGAGGAAGTGGCAGCGGAGAGGGGAAAGATGAGAGGGGGCTTGGCAGCCCTCCTGAGCAGGTCAGTTTCGGGACCCGCCGAGATGATCCAGTCACCCTTGTGGGGCACTTGAGGCAGCCACCCCGGGACTGGGGTTTGGCCTCAGCTCGCCATCTTCCTCGGTATCTGGCTTTCTCCTTTGTTGTTGTGTCCTGGGTGTGTCGTCTAACCCTGACATGCCACAGAGGTGCGGGCAGCACCCTGACTATGCCTCTGTTGGAAGGACAACTAGCTGTCAAGAGGAGGGAGAACAGCACAACTCGTGTTGTCTGTTTAGACACTTATATAAGAAGTCATGAGAGAAGCTGAGAGTTGAATGGCTTCCAAGAACATGACAGTTTTTAAGGAATACTTACTACCTGACCAAAATTGTTCTAAGAAAATTTTTGTTATTTATTTTGGGGGTGTTTTGAATTTTGTTCGTTCATTTTGGGTTTTTTGTTTTGTTTTGTTTTGCTTGTTTGAGACAGAGTCCAGGCTAGTCTTATACTCACCATGCAGCTCAGGCTCAGCTTCAACTTGAGATCTTCCTGCCTCAACCGTCTGAATGCTGGGATTCTAGGGGTGTGCCACCCCACCCAGCTCATGTTCTAAGAATTTTATACACATGAACAACAATCCTTTGAGATAGGTCTCGCCTTAGGCTCATTTTAGAAGGAGACCTAGGGAGATTATCTTGTTCGAAGACATAAAGGAAGGAAGTCATGATGCTGGGACTGAGCTCAGAGATGGTTAGCTACACTGCACAACATGCTGCAGAGGCGCTGTAGCTGCTACTGCAGGAGCTGAGCCCAAGGGTCATTCACAACGGCTAACAGGTCAGGGTGTTCGCTTCCACCTGGGCATTAGGGGAGCAGGAAACCCTTGCAGCACGATTGTAAAACAGAATGGTCAGTGGCTGAACATGGTGGGCGCTGTGGAAACCGGACCGTTGCTGGTGGCAGCAGGGTTCCCTGAAGCTCACACTGTGCTAAAAAATGCTTCTCTTTCCTCCACTGGGATGTTTCCCCGACGTCCCCATGAATCCTAGTAAAGGGTGTGTTCTGGCTCAGCAGGTCTGGGCAGGGCCTGAGACCCTGCATGTCCCACAAGCTTCCATGTGATACTGATGCCTTTCATCCATAGACCACCCTTGGACGGAGGTGGCTCTGAGCGGTACTCCTCACACTGTGCTTCCTGGAGCTACAGCAGCAGCATTACCTGGAGGCTTACCAGAAACGCAAGTTCTGGAGCCTGACCCCAGACATCCCGAATCCAGAACGCTGAGAAGAGCCAGGCAAGATCTCCAGGCAATGTTGTGCGTGCCGAAGTCTGAGGACTGCTGCTCTACTTCCCTTCTTTTGATTTTTTTCCTGGCGGATGCTGTCTCACTTCCAGATGAGGGAAAATGTCCTCATGTACTTGCTACAGCCACAGAGGACTAACGCAGAGTCATTCCTGACCAGTGTCTCAACTTCTCCACGATGGCGAATTCTGCAGTGGCACGCTTAAAACCCAGGCCGGACCCAGATGAATCTTTAGTCTAAACTACAAAATCGTCAAATATATGAGATATGTAGGCTGTGTACTTACTACTTGATGGATTTATAGTAAGACACAAATTTAACTCCAGTGAACATGTCCAAAATCTAAATGTAACAAAATAATAAAAATAAAATCTACTGAACATGCAGCATTAGACAGAAATACCTCACTGTTTGAGTAATATGATCTCTGTCAGATGGAAGGTTATAATTTCTCAATAATATGGCAGGCAAGGTTATTATCATAATTTTATGAGCCCTAACTTTAATTTCAATAGAAACTGAGATATTTGTTTCCATTACATCAAATTTGCCTCTGGATATTGGGAATCTGTTGACTAAAGGGCAAAATTAGTCAAGAAAGAATGGGCTAAGCAATAAATATATAAATAGTCATTCTCGGTCTTTTTTTTTTTTTAATCTCAGCCTCACATTTCATGTCCAGCATGGTGTGCATGAGTAACTGTGGGGAGTGGGCAATTATGAGAACCAGAGTTCTGTTCCACCAGAACGGAAGCCAAGCTGCTCAAAAGCCAAGGAGACCCAGCTTGATTAGGGAGAAGTATTATTGTTTTTACATGCTTGTGAAATATGTTGCATTTTGATGTGCACGAGCATAATAAGGTATAAGGTGAGGTCAATAAGATCTCTTTTAATCAGCATGTATGCCACACTGCTATTCATAGAATATTTTTTATGCACCAGGCACTCATTATCCCATATTACATATGTACATCATCTTAGCTGGTGCTAAACAGCCTAATCAGTCAGTTCTATTAATCAGTCAGTTTAACCTGCAGGCAAGAGCTGAGGCAGGATCTGAACTCAGTTCCCTCTGGTTCTGGAGTACTCAGGGCCCAGCCTTGTACCGTACTCCTTGTAGCAATGCCAGACCCTTTCATTCCTTCAGAGTTCCCTCTGGTTACTTACTGCTTTTCTGCGAACTTCTAGGTAATTAAAACCCCATTTTACCAGAGATGGTGTCTTAGTAGCTTTTCTTATTGCTGGGACAAAATACCTGACACCCAAAGTTGAAGGGGGAAAGGTTTATTTTGCTTACAGTTCATAGTTTCAGTTCATAGTTGGCTGGGTCCAAGGCAGGGTAGCGCGAGAGAGGAAGATAGCAGAGGAGAAACCACTCATAGCAGGCAGGAGGTGCAAGGCAAGCAATAAGTCCCGAGCAACAAAGCAACAAGCTACAAGAGACCAGAGACTCCCTGTGCATTTTATCCAGACTACGCACCCTTAGGGTAGATAGGACGCAGGGTGGTGCACCCTTAATCCTACCCGGAACTGTGCCAAACCAATCAGTGGACTAATTTAGTAGTCACACACTCCAGATCCAGCCATCTCTGAAAAGCCCACCTATGACCGCAGGAGGCTTTGGGGGGACATCGAGACACAAGCCATGACAGGTGGATAGCAATCTCTTCAGGCCCTTCCCCAGTGAGCTGACTTGAGTGCAGAAGTGCAGTCAGCACACTCTGTAAGCTCCGTTCCCTGAATATCTCATTAGTTAAACACACACACGGGCTGCCCCACACTGAGTGTTAGCTCAGGCTTCAGACTTCAGTGCTGACCCTTTGCTACTCTTTCGGTCCTAGAGAGAGAAGGGGACCCACTCCAGCCCCCAGGCTAAAAACCCCATCATCTTTGGACACACAAGGAAAATACAGGGAGGAAATGTTTAGCAGGATGCAGACATGGAATGGAAAGAGAAGGATTCTTCTTTCCTTCTCTGAGCTACCTGGAAGGTCACAAAGACTTAAGCACAGCAAATATCCTGCCACTTTTTTCTCAACTTCTGGTACCTTTCTATCCCCTTCCCACTGGCATGAGCCTTTTCCCCATCTGTTTTACTTTCAATAATAGATAAACCACTTGCAACCACTTCTTTAAATAAGCAAGCTATATATCGCAAATAAGGATGTCTGAAGTCATCTACACACACACACACACACACACACACACACACACACACACGTCAAGTAGCAATCTGATGGATCTTTGTCGCCAGGAAACTAGGTCCCGATGCAGTGAGAGTGAGGCCCACACTCCTTAGTCCTTGGTTCTTCTGTGCCCTTGATGAAAGAATTCATTCAAGGTACACAGGTGGTCATGCAGAAGTACAGGGAGCATTTATTGTAAAGTTGATGTGGAGTTATGCCTTCAAACAAGAAGGTGGGCAGTGCCACGAAGTGTGAGTCTGGATATCTTTTTTTCTTTTGGATATCTTTTTATGCATACCAGAGTTACTCCTGGGGTTCAGGGCCCTCGGTTAATTACGATGCTTGTTAACATATTACTTAGAAGATACTTTGGAAGTGCAAAGTGTCTTCCTGTGCTTTTAGATGGGTGTTTCCTCAAGGGCTTTAATCATGTAAGAAACTTACAAAAGAAATTTATGAAAGTTCTTAATTTAAACCAGATCCCAGCCCAAGGCAGGAGGGTCTTTAAAGAACATTTCTTTCCCTGATATCACTGAGCTGTAGGCTATGGCAGTGACGAATGCTGTATGACTTGTTCTAGAAATATAGGCAGCAAGTCTTTGGGTCTGAAACCTAATATATGTTTATAAATGTTTTCTGTGGTTAGATCTTTGTTTCTTTACTTAACTGGCAAAGCATACAACTTGGGTCACCCTGCCCTACTTTGTCCCTTAGCCTGCTAATATCTGAGGCAGGAGGTGGAGAGGAGAAATTCTCTGGCTTAGTTGTTAGAGGTAGCAGCTCTCTGTAGTTTCTGGAGAGCTTGACTTGGGCCCCCCAGAAACCTGTAGCACATGTACACTCTTGTCTTTACCAGCTTTGGGCTAGCTGTTAAAACTGGACAATTTCTGTGGTTTTTGGAAAGCCGACTTCCTCTTTTTCCTTCTTTTGGAAAGCTGACCTGAAGGGACCCTTCGGTTCCATTTCTTCCAGGGAATTTCTCCTCTCCACACTGTAAATGAGATTATAATGAGTTAAATTGAGTTGAGGGGTCACTTTTTTGGTTGAAGATAATTCGATAGCACAGTGTGGTTTTGAGCCCCTGCCTCCAGTGGGCTTTGGGTACCATGACAGTTCTTCAAAGGTCCATATAGGACAAAACTCCCCCCACACCAACAGAAAGGAGGAGACTTGTCCCTGACTGGGGTGAATCATCATGCCAGTTCAAAGAGCTGCTCCCTCCCTATAAAAGTCACATATAGGCCCTGCACCTGGCTTCTCTGGGGTCGTGCACTCTTTTCGATGGGCCCACCCCCATGCTGAGGAATGTGTCCCTGCTACGCCAAGGCTTTCTCTTCTACTTCTGAGTGTCCTGCTCAATTCTTTGTTCAGGACACCAAGAACCAAGGAGAGTCACAATCTCACTCCGTGACAACACAATCACCTGTCCAACAGTCTCACAAAAATAGCTATAGAAAGCACAAAAATCATGTTGAATAAGGTGCGAATGTCTTAGAATGGATATTGATATTGGGCCGAAATGGCTCTTATTCAAAAAGTTCTTTCTCTGTTCTCTGCCTCTGCACGCTCATCTGCAATAATAAATAACAAGAAAAATCTCCCTCAGAGGGTGGGTGTGAGGAGTGAATAAACCCAGCCATATAAAAGCAGTGCACACAATGTCCTGTGATGCCTACTACACACATCCTCAAGCACAAGTTACCACTATTGGTGATATGGTGTTGCTATCCTCATCAGTCACTTAGCACTAGGAATATGGCATTTGGGTGGCTTGCACAGAAGATTAGAGGAAAGAAAACTAGCAACCCAGGGCTGCCCTGGTGGAGGAGGACGGTATTGCAAACATGTTTCTACCTGCACAAAATAGGACTTACATTTTTACTGTTATGCGAGGTTGGGGGAGGACTTATATTATGGAAGGTATAAATATCTCATTTCCCGTAGGGCTAAACAAATTAGCCTAGTAGCTGCCCAGCATCTATTTGGGGAACAAAATGTTACTTTGAACTATATGGGAAGACAAATAACATTCAGAGAAGTATGTCCTGCTTTTTGTCTCTGCAGTGCTCTGGATAACAAAGCTGAAAGGAAATCCAGCCAGACAGCCAGAGCGTTTTCCCGGGAAGATGACTCAGCTCCTCACCCAACAGCCCACCGATGCTTGTCTGTAAGGACCACGTGCTTTGAGGGCCTCTTGGTTAAAAACATCCTTCATGCTCTGTGTTTTGCTTCCATGTAGTTAGCACAGACACAAGTTCACTTCATGTGCACAGTTACGCACAAGTTCATAAAAGCAGATGCCAGGCATATATCACATATATGTAAACATGCCTGTGTGGATATGCTTGATGCTTGTAGACTTGCAACTGGGCCAGAATTCCAGCAACCGGAGAGTAGCCCGCTTCCCACACTGCCTCTTCTCTAGTAGAGAACTTAGCAGCCTTCGGAGACGCCTACGTGCCTCCATGTAACAGCAAGGGGGTAAATTGCTTGCTGTCGCTGTGCATGGACTTACTGTCTTAGGGCTCAATTCGAGAGGAAGGAGACAAGACACCACTCACAAAGACCAATTAAGTTATTTAATAACAATAAAGAAAGTAAGAGAAAAGGAAAAATTCTAGGAAATCATACCACGGATCCATCATTTTTATCACTGGCAATCCGCAGCACAGGAGTACGTTCAAACAGGGATCTTAACTTTGGCTAAGAAGCAGCAGCCACGTGGGACATGAGAAGAAAGCAGCAGTTGTGGAGACACAACCAACAGCAGAGAGACATCAGCAGCCTAAGGGTGAGAAAGAAGAAATCAGCAGCCTTTGTGGGGGCACAACAAAGGGGGACCAGCAGCCTCAAGGGTGAGAAAGAAAAAAGAACAGAGAGAGAGCCGGAGAGAGAGAGAGAGAGAGAGAGACACCTGGGTGCTGTGCCCGTATTTATCTATGTTCTGACAAAGGAATCCTCCTCTCCAAGAAATGGGCCTGCACAACTTTACCTCAGGCCTTCACCCCAGGTCTGGCTAGGAGCTGGGAGTCGCCAGGGTGCATCTCGAAGTAAATTCTTTGTCGATAGTAAAACTGTTCCTGCAAGGTTAGCCAGACCTTAGAGGAACAGGTGTGCAGCGAGAAGCTTTCTCTGTCGGAAGGAAGACAGGCACGCGAACCAACTCTCAGTAACCATAGAATGAATTCTACACTCCATTATCTCACCCATCTGAGATTTACTCCAGTAAGTTGTGCCGGCTTTCCCCTTCCTCTTTCCAGCTCTGGCTTCGATGTCTCCTTGTAGTATTATTCCCCCATGACTATCTCCCACCCTTTCTTCAATCAAATCCAGCTTCTGCATGACTCACCACGGGCTTTTATTCTTCTGTGCCTCTCCTTCCTAAGACGATCACTTCGCTGTTGCCTATGAAAACCTTTGCTGCTTAAAGCTCACTTCAAATGTGAAAGAATAAGGTGAAAGAATAAGAAATAGCAGCACATATAACTCCTTAACTTAGGATGGAGTTACAACCTGATAACTCAACATGAATTGAAATTATCATAAGTCAAAAGTGTACTGAATATGTCTGCACTACCGAGCATCGCGGCCTCACCGCACAGGCCCCTGTAGAGTATCAGTTATTCGCTTTAGTGGTGCAGTGGACGGGGCGCAGTGGCTCAGCGGCATGGCCCAGCCCTGAGAGCAACTTATCCATTGTCACAAGGCCATCAAAAGACCAAAATTCAGAGTCTGCTTTCTTCTGAACGCATGTGGCTCTCATACTATCAAAAAGACAAAAAATTGTAAATTGAACCATGGTTAAGTCGGGGAACATCCGGATTTTGGATACTCTTTGGGAAGCAGCATCAGGCTTCTCTATGAAATGCTGCTTCATCCCTGGAAGTAATAAGTCACCCTTCCCCATGTCCCCACCTGTGGCTCTCGGGTAGCTCCATCCAAAGTCCCCTGAGCACCTGCCCTGTCCGCCAGTGTAGACCAAGGGCTTCATGAGCACAAAAAGTCTGTGGCCAAGTACATCTAGGAAAGGTGGGCTGGCCAGCGTCAAGACAATTTCTTTACAGCTGGATTTTTAGGAATTTTCATGTGAATACAGATCATATATCCACAAGAGGAACTATCAAGTGCGCCTTGCTCCAGTGTGCTTGACTGTCGAGCCTTCCCACAGTTTATTCCACATGTCTGAGGTTGCTTGGAACACGCTTTGGAAAATACTCCATTTCTCCTGCCAGAATAGGAACTCTTTAAAGATAGTAAGACAACCTGTCTCATTGATCCTTACTCATCGATTCAACATGTAACTCCTCAGTAGCCCCTTACCATGTAGTAAGCATGATGAGCACACATGTTGCTAATAGCTTATTGGTTGTGGCTAAATCTAAAAACTTATTTTAAATTCCAAATTCCTTGCTGCTATGCTAGAGAATAGAAAGGAGCAGAAAGCTTGGTGGGGCTGCAGGAGGAGTTGTGAATTTAAAATCTTGTTTGTAAAAAAAATAAAAATAAAGGAATGAGGCTGGCTTCTGGTCTCCATCCCTTCCAAAATGCCCCAGGAAGACACCTTAGGAAATCTCCCCAAAGCCTGACTTTAACCTGATAGGTGCGGTACTTTTTGTGGAGGCCTCATACCTGGTTGCCAAAGGCCTGCACAGAAAAGGAAACTTAGAAACGACAATCCTTACGTTGTCCTACTATGGGAGTCAATAGCCATATGTGGCTATTTAAACTTTAAATATAAACGAAATTTAGCTCTTCAGTCACACCAGCCACATTTCGAGGGCTCAGACAAATGTGTGGTTAGTGGCTGCCACATGAGCACAGAGGTACAGCATGTCTACCATTGCATGGTTATATCGGTTTATGAGGTTAAAATACTACCTTATACATCACACTGTGAAGGGACATGGCGACAACACACATGCTTATCTGGGTTTCCTCTGAAGTCCTCAAACAATGGTCACTGATGTCCCTCCCCAGCAAGACTCTTCTGTGCCCGTCCTAAGGCAATCAGCTACAGAACAATCGTGAAGCCGGGAGCTAGCAGCCAACTAATAGTATCCTGTCCACCTGTCTGTCTGCCCAGGCAGCGCTGTTCACTGTCACAGTTACACCAGGAGTGGTTGCATGTAGTAGGGTAATTCCTCAGAACACAGATGGCGAGGTCACTAGTGTGGTGGCAGAGTGTGGGCACGATGAAGCTCCGTGCCACCTAAGCCATGAAGTCTGGGTTTAGGGAGACACGTGGATGCTGCCTCCCCTCACAAGCTTCGAAGGCCAAAGAATTTAACCAGGGTGCAGTTACAGGTTTCTGATAGGTAGGCCTGTTCCTGGGTAGGGTCTAAAGAGGACCCCAAAGCAAAGGTGAGGAACTGTGGCTCACGCCGCCCATGGGGCAGGTTGCAGGTTTGCTGATTTCCAAACAGAAAAGGAATTTGCAGAACACACATTGGTAAGAGGAACAAAGCAATTAATTAGGCAGAATTTCAAAAGTACTTACTCACAAAAAAATAGCATGTAGGCCCTCCCGAGGGTGCAAAGAGCCTTGTGGCCTCAAGCTGGGTATATTTATGGGGATCTGGAGTTGTCCTCTGATGTGCTATCTAGGGTGTACGCTCTAGTGTCTGCTGCATTTGCCCATTTGATGGGTTATGTTACAGTGCAAACCATTCATGTGTATTAGAAGCTGAGATATGCTGTCCTCCTTATAGTGTGCTTC
>PVJO010026037.1:0-21722 GCA_004026905.1 Hystrix cristata
CCCCCTCTATCCGCCTTGCAGGCCAAAGGAGGCTGCAGTGTGGGACAGAGGGGACCCGGAGGAGGCCAGGGCGAGGCGGGGACACCCAGAGTTCCATGTCCCTGGCCCCTGTCCAGCACAGCCGTCCAGCGCAACCACAGCAGGAGAAAGGCAGGAGGCAGCTGGCAAAGCCAGCAGAGGGAGGGTGAGGGCTCCCTGCCAGCCAGGCAGGAATTCCTGGGGCTCCCACCCCAGGCCAGCCAGGGACAGTGAGGGAGCCTGGTCCCCAAGCCTCTACAGGAGCTGGGGGCAGAGAACACGGTCTCCTTCCCTGGCCTTGGGGTACAGGAAGAGGAGTCCCCAGCAGGGATTCGTGTGTGTCAGACCTCCTGTGTGTCCTGGGAAGGTGTGTTATTGGGGGGGGGGCGTGGCCCTGTGACTGGAGCACCGTGGAGGGCTGGATGGGTGTGCGTGATGTTCTCTGTACACGGCGTGTGGTGAAATGTGTGCATGACACCATGTCTGAGAAACAGCTTTTGTATAGCTGGATAAACCAGCATGCATCTCGGAAGGCGCAGAGTTGTGAGCGTGAGTCTGTGTGTGAGGGAGGCCGGGCAGATGCGTGTCTGTGCCCTGCGTTACGGAGGACCGGAGGGGACAGAGCGGATCTTAAGGACATGTGCAACGTGTGCAACTGTGTCTTGGTGCACAATTGCCCCTGTGTGCACAAGTGTGTATGTATTGTGTCCGTGGGCGTCTTCGGATCTGGGACGGTATGGGACTGGAGTGCGTATGGTTGTGTCTCTGAAGGGCAGTGGGTATGCAAGCGTGCCTCCGTGTGTGTGTGTGTGTGTGCTGCTGTCTCTGTGGTCGTGTGACTGTCTGTGAGTGTGTGTCTGGGATGGTGAGCGGAAGTGGCCCAGAAGCCTGCATCTTGTGTGTGGCTCTGATTGTGCCCTGCCGGGCATGCGCTGCTGGGGTGTGGTTGCCTCTGTGTGCAACATGTGTGAGCACCCTGGTGTGGGACTGTAGTCTAGGGGGCCTCTAGCCAGCTTCCAGTCTGGGCTCTGCTACTTTTTGTTGAGACAGAGCCATGCTATGTAGCCCAGGCTGGCCTTGAACTTGTGGCGATCCTCCTGCTTCAGCCTGTGGAGTACTGGGATTACAGATGTGCGCCATTGTACCCGCCTTGGGCTCTGCTGCTTTAACCTGGGGGACCCTGCCCGCGTCACTTGCCCTGTGCTCCGCTCTCTCTGTGAACGGGACAAGGACATAGTCACCCTCAGCTGGTAGGAAGGGTTAGCAAAACCTTGGAACAGAGCTGGCCCACAGTGGGTGCAGGGGAGCTGGGGGTGGGGGTTGTTTCCCTGTGACCCCGCCACCGCCACGTCCAGTTCTCACGCGGACTCGACCTCTCTCCCTCCTCCCCTCCCCGCCCCATGAGACACACTTTCCAAATCCAGGCGTGTGTGTGTGTGTGCGTGTGTGTGTGTGTGTGTGTGTGTGTGTGTGCACTGTGGGGGGGCGGCCCCTCCTCCCCCCAAACAACACCCCGCCCACCCAACTGCATCCCCAAGGAGCCTGCTTCCTAGGGCAGGGTGGCCCACACTGGCTCCCCACGGGGCGTGGAGGGCCCCTCGGCTCCTGTCCTCTTGCCTCCTGGCTGTATATCTTCACTTGATCTTGGCCAAAAGGCCAAGAGCGATTTGCCTGTGTGTCTTGCATAAGTTCCTTAGCCTTTTGTGCCTCGGTTTCCTCATCTGGAAAATGGAGTCACAGAAATGCTGCTGCACTGGGGACTGTGAGCCCGTAGGGCTGGCACTGCCCCGGCCTCTCCCACAGAGCAGGCAGCCTGGGAGGGCTCGAGAACGACACCCTGCAGAGGCTGACATGTCCAGGACTAACACTTGTGATGTACCTACTGTGCTCCTAGTACTCGACCTTCTTTTTGTTTTTATTTATTTTTATTTTGCAGTACTGGGGATTGAACCCAGGGCTTTCATGTTGAGCTCCACCCCCACTTTTTATTGAGACAGGATCTCACTAGGTCCCTAAACCCTCCAGGCCAGGATAGGATCAAACTTGCGATCCTCCTGCCTCAGCCTCCTAGAGTACTGGGATTACAGGCATGTGTTACCACACTTGGCTTCAGTGCTTTTTTTTTTTTTAATAGTTTATTGACGTATAGTTTACATGCCATAAAACTCACTTATAAGTGTACAGCTTGATGCCAGCCATTGTTTTAACTCTTTACATCCATGAGCTCATTTAATCTCTTTTAATCTTCACAGTAGCCATATGCAGGGGGTGCTAATATGATTCCCAGTCTGTAGAGGAGGAAACAGAAGTTCAGAGCGATTAAGATACTTGCCTGTGGCCTAGCAGGGATTCACACCCAGCTCTGCCTCTCTGCCAGGTCGGGGGTCTCAGTCACCCCTCTCTGGGGTCGCAAGCTTTGCTTGTCTGTGTGTTCTCTGTCACGTCTCCAGTGCCCAGGACTGTACTTGGTATAGATGAGACTCTGTAAATACTGTTAAGTAAATAAAGACATGTGACAGTTGCAGTGGCGAGAACATGGCCAGGACCAGTGTGGGCTCTGGTTGCTGGGTCCTGGGGAGTGATTTGACAGGCTTGGGAGGGGCCTGGGTGATGGAGGCCCCTGGGCTGCTGGGACACATGTAGGACTTCAGCTGTTTCATATAGACAAGGATTTGGATAGTTAACAACCTGAACATCCGTACAGTCCAATATCAGTCCAAAAAGAATGGATGCCACTGAATGGCTGGACATTGGGGGTCTGACTTCTTTCCCCTTTCCCCCCTTCCCCACATGCCCATAGGCTATGACTTTCCCGCGGTGCTGCGCTGGTTCGCAGAGCGCGTGGACCTCATCATCCTGCTCTTTGATGCGCACAAACTGGAGATCTCCGATGAGTTCTCCGAGGCCATCGGCGCTCTGCGCGGCTACGAGGACAAGATCCGCGTGGTGCTCAACAAGGCCGACATGGTGGAGACGCAGCAGCTGATGCGCGTGTACGGCGCGCTCATGTGGGCTCTGGGCAAGGTGGTGGGCACGCCCGAGGTCCTGCGCGTCTACATCGGCTCCTTCTGGTCGCAGCCGCTTCTCGTGCCCGACAACCGGCGCCTCTTCGAGTTGGAGGAGCAGGATCTGTTCCGCGACATCCAGGGCCTGCCGCGCCACGCCGCGCTGCGCAAACTCAACGACCTGGTGAAGCGCGCGCGGCTGGTGAGGGTGAGCGGGGCGGTGGGGCGGCGGAGTGGGCGGTCCAAGTAGAGCAGGTGCTGCCTCGACCCGGGGTGAGGGGGTGAGCTCAGGCGGCTGGCCACGGCGGTGAGGAGGGAATGGGGGAGAGAGCACTTGGTCTCTGCTTTCCTGGCCTCAGGGCCTGAGTCTTTCCTTCCCCTCCTATCACTGATCATGTTGTATTTGTGTGTGTGTGTGTGTATGTCTTGAGACAAGGTCTTACTATGTGACTCAGGCTGGCCTAGAACTCGCTAGGTAGCCCAAGCTGCCCTCAAACTTGTGGCGATCCTCCTGCCTCAGCCTCCCATGTACTGGGATTACAGGTGTGCGCCACCCCCCCACCCAGTGATCAGATGGTATCTTGTTTCCTCTGTCCACAGCTCCCATTGACACCCATCTCTGAAAGCCAGGTCCTCAAGGTGGCCTACAGATCATTTGCTTCCCTCACTTATCTCCTCTGCCCTTGTCTCTCGTTGCCGTCCCATCATCCCTTGCACTCCACTCCCAACCCTGCCCCAGAGCCTTTGCACTTGCTGTCCAAAACCTCTCCTCCTGCCGGGCTACTCGAATGGCTGGCACACTCTGACCTCTTTCAGGTCTTCATCAGATGCCATCTCCTCAGGAGGCTGTCCTTGCCCTCCCTGTCCATGTGGGTCCTGCTTTATCCCTTACCCTGCTGCAGCTCTGCTCCCAGGGCCAGCGCTGCACCACGCCCCATGTCAGCCGTCTTGGGGGCCTGTGTATGGCCCCTGTTAAGTTCCACAGTCAGGGACCTTGGAATTCGTTCTCAGACGAGTCCCAGAGCCTGGAGAGACCAGAGCTCAGTATATATTCACGGCTGAGCAACACTAGGCAGACCCTGAGTCTCACTGCTTGTTCTCTGTGCTCGCCTTCTGCTGGGTGGCGCTGTTACGGGACTCAATGACCACCAAGCTCCGCTGCCCTGACCTGCCAGGCCTCCTAGGGAAGAGACAGCCCGTGTGGCCAGGGCTGGGGCCAGGTCGCCCAGGGGAGGCAGGGAGGGCTCCCTGGAGCAGAGGGGAAACGTCAGTGTGGGCAGCACAGGTAACCCTCCGAGGCTGGGCTCTTGCGGGCTGTGCCGCACTGGGGAGCCACGACAGGTTTTGGAGAGAGGCAGGAGGAGAGGAGCCTGGATCGGTCGGGCCTTGGGCAGTCACCGGGGAGGCTGCCAGGGTACAGTCGGGGCCGGAGGCGGGGCAGGCAGGGAGGCCCAGAAGGTTCTAGGTGGCGGAGCAGCCTGAGGTGTTGGTTTAAGGACGAGGCGGGTGAGTCAGATCCCCTCCGCCGCCAGGAATCCTGCTCGCGAGCCAGCGGTGTGGACGGGGCTGGGGCCGAGGCTCGTTCTCGCTCCCTCTCCGGTCTGCAACCTCTCCCGGCCTCTCTCATCCCTGCCTCACCCCGGCTCCCGCCCATCGCTATTCCCCCTTCCTCGCCCTCGGTCCCCAGGTCCCTGGGGACAGCGGAGGCAGGAGTTGGAGCCCAGGGCACCGGGACGGGGGGGCTCGGCGAAGCCGGACACCTGGTGCCCCCGCCAGTCAGGAGGCGGCTCCGGAAACCCGGACAAACCCCGGAGCCGCCCCGCCCCCGGCCGGCCGCCCACCTTATCTCTTCCTGGCACCTTCCCCCGCTTCCGCCCTGGAAAAGCCATCAGCGCGGCCCACCCGACCCGCCCGCGGGCCCCGCCCCTCCACCCCATTGGCCCGCCCAGTGACCAGGCCCCGCCCCTTCCCATTGGCCTGTCGGACCCTTAGGACGCCCCAGGTGTGGACGAGGCAGTGAGCGATGCAGCCGGGAAGGGAGGCTGGGGGTCCCGGGAGAGCGAGAGCGGGAGCGGGCCTGAGCAAGGAGCGTAGGCGGCTGGAGGAGGCGGCCAGAGGCCCCCGAAGCTGTAACACTCTAAACCTACCGTTACTGCTGTTGGTGCTGGGGCGGAACCCAGGGCCTCCGCACTGAGCTACATGCTCAACCCTGTTTTTATTATTTTGAGACGGTTTCTTGCTAAATCCCTAAATTGTCCAGGCTGGGCTCAAATTTACGATTCTCCTGCCTCAGTCTCCCGAGGGCCCGGGTTTCAGGCATGCTCCACCGCACCCGGCGCTATACAATTATTTGATGCTGGGGATGGAACCCAGGGCCTCATGCAAGCCAGGCAAGTGGTCAGCCACTGAGCCACAGCTGAGCCGTTTTATATAAGCATGTATATTCAGTTCTTGCGCTTCCTGTAGCTCCGAGGTTGGCACGCTCACTGGCTCATCCCACACCTATTTCTCCTGAGTTCTTTCTGTGCACGCGGTGCCTGCCTGGAGGAAACAGCCCAGTCCCCAGCCCCTGGGGCTCATATTTTGATGGCGGGAGACAGAATAAGTGAAGTGACAGCTGATTAACCTTGGATTGTGACACACTGTGAAGGGGACACTGAAGGTGACGGTGGTGGTCAGGCTCTTGGTTCTCACTGGACAATCTCTGGGAGGGGATGTGTAAAGGGCTCCGAGGGGGTCAGGTCTTCAGAGGCCGGGACAGAGCTCCGGGCAGTGTGAGCAGCAGGTGCAAAGGCCCTGGGGTGGGGAGCGGCTGGCACAGATGCTTCCTGGTTGGCTATGGATGGCAGTGAGGAAAGGGTGTGAAGGGGGTAGGGACGAGATGCTGGATGCCTGTGCAGGACCCAGGGCACATAGGGCAGTGGCACCCAGACCTGTTGGCTTCAGGAGCCCCTTCCACTCTGAGCAGTTACTGAGTGTGGTGGTGCATGTCCATAATCCCAGAAGTCAGGAGGCTGAGGCAGGAGGATCACCATAAATTCAAGGCCAGTCTGAACTACATAATGAGATCCTGTCTCAAAAAGAAAAGAAAAAAGATACTTCTTGATTTCTGGGCAAGCAGGTCTGGGTGCCACTTCCCCAGGCCTGGCAGAGCTGAGACACAGCACTGTGGCTGGGTATGAGTTCTGGCTTCAGGAGAGGTGGCTGAGGAATGTTGATGAGGCACTCAGCTGAGGCCTGAAAACGGCAGAGGGTCAGCCTGGCCTGCGGAGTGGGTGGCGTGGAGTGGGCTCAAAAGTGCAGGGACTGAGATGCCTAGCGGAGAGGGACATGGGGGAGGCCAGCTCATAAGGCCCCTCCACTGCCAGCAGCCTCACCTGTAGCTGTCAGAAATGCAGATCCCAAGCCAGGTGCGGCAGCGCATGTCCATAACCCCAGCACTGGGGAGGCCGAGCCAGGAGGATCACAAGTTTGAGCTCAGCCTGGGTAACTCAGTGAGTTAGCGAGGCCCTGGTTCAAAATTAAAAATAAAGGGCTGGGGATGTAGCTCAGTGTCAAGACCCTGGGTTCAATCCCTAGCACTGAAAGGAAAAGAAAGAAAGAAAAGAAAATGACAGGACAGGACTCAGATTGCCCAGGCCCTGCCCAGCCCCCACAGGGCCGCCCGGGCTCAGGTGGGATGCTCCCCCGCAGGTACACGCATACATCATCAGCTACCTGAAGAAGGAGATGCCCTCTGTGTTCGGGAAGGAGAACAAGAAGAAGCAGCTGATCCTCAAGCTGCCCGTCATCTTTGCCAAGATCCAGCTGGAGCACCACATTTCCGCTGGTGACTTCCCCGACTGCCAGAAGATGCAGGTCAGAGATGCGGAGAGGGTGGCTGGACGATGGGGAGGTCCCCAGCAACCCCCCCAAAAAACCGAACTGTAGAACCAGGCATGGTGGTGCATCCCTGTAATCTCAGCTGCTTGGGAGGCTGATGCAGGAGGATCATGAGTTTGAGGCCAGCCTGGACTGCATAGTGAAACCATGTCTCAAAAAAACAAACCCCCAAACAAAAGAAAAACAAACAAACAAACAAAAAACTGAAAATAAATTTAAAAAAATTTTTAAGAGGGTAGGATACAGCTCAGTGGTAGAGCACCCCTGGGTTGTTTGATTTGCAGTGAAAGAGAGGAGGAAGGGGGAGAGAGAAAAGGGACACGCAGAAAAACCTCTGAGTTACAGATTTTTATTTAATTTTAACTAATTGAAATAACCAAATGTGGCCAGTGGCTACCATACTGAACAGAGTAATTTTAGAAGTTGCTCTGGGCAACTTGTGCTTATACCCGATTGGCTGGAACTTAGTCATGTGGCCAACTGGCTGCAAGGGATACTGGGAAGTGTAGTCTTTCCTATAGACAGCCATGTACCAAGGTAACTTTCAGGAATTCCAGCACTGAGGAAGAAGGAACAAATGGACATTGGGGGATCAGGGGAAGCTCCTTGCATGGTCAGACCTGGGATTATAGTATTGGGGAAAGTGGTGGATTGGGTATGACCAGGGCTGCCCTGCCAATCTCCTGTTCCTGTCTCCTCCACAGGAGATGCTGATGGCGCATGACTTTACCAAGTTCCACTCACTGAAGCCAAAGCTGCTGGAGGCACTGGATGAGATGTTGACGCAGGACATTGCCAAGCTCATGCCCCTGCTGAGGCAGGAGGAGCTGGAGAGCACAGAGGTGGGAGTGCAGGGTGGTGCCTTTGAGGGCACCCACATGGGGCCCTTTGTGGAGAGAGGCCCTGACGAGGTGCTGGAGGACGGTGAGGAGGGCTCCGATGACGAGGCCGAGTGGGTGGTGACCAAGGACAAGTCCAAGTACGATGAGATCTTCTACAACCTGGCGCCGGCTGAGGGCAAGCTGAGTGGCTCCAAGGCCAAGACCTGGATGGTGGGCACCAAGCTCCCCAACTCTGTGCTGGGGCGCATCTGGAAGCTGAGCGACGTGGACCGCGACGGCATGCTGGACGACGAGGAGTTCGCCCTGGCCAGCCACCTCATTGAGGCCAAGCTCGAGGGCCACGGGCTGCCCACCAACCTGCCCCGCCGCCTCGTGCCACCCTCCAAACGGCGCCACAAGGGCTCTGCAGAGTGAGCTGCTGCCGCCTGCTAGCCCTGCCCCCACTTGCCCTGCTGTGGCTCCCTGGCTCCCGTTGGCTACATGCACGCCCCTGCGCTGACACACATGCGCCACCCTGCCCAGCTGTGAGGACGGGGGTCTCCCTCTCCCCACTGCTAGACACCTGGGTCCAAGCATTTAGTGGGGACTGGGAGGAGGGCAGGCTTCTCACTGCCACCCTTCACTCCTCATGGCACATAATGGCTGCAGTGCACTCCATATACATAAATTTGGGCACATTACACTGACACTAACACACATGGGCATCTGCCTGCACATCATTCATTCAGGTATTTATTGAGCACCTACTGTGTGCCCAGCCCTCATGAAGCTGCCATTCTCAGGAGAGGGCGCCCACCAGTCACACAGATGCATGCTGAAATGACAAACCTCCTTTTCCTCCTGCTCAGCCAGGCAAGGACCCTCGCCACCTCCTGTCCTCAGGTCTTGGGACCACTGGGGGATCACAGGCGGGCCATGACTTCCTGCTCCCTCAGAAGGACCCCTCTTCAGCCCCCTGCCCTCCTTTTTGGGGAAAGCCTCTAAATTCTGATCACACCATTTTTTAAATAAAAATCGCGCAGCAGGTAGGAAAGCCCCTTCCACCCCGCCCTTCCTGGACCACGCCCCCGTGGAGGGATTTATGTTCTCCGCCTGCCACCTGCCTTGCACTGAGTGCCCAGCCTTCCCCGGGTCCCCCAGTTCTAGGCCCACTGTGGCCCCACGTCTGCCCGCATCTAAGAGGTGCCCCCACCGGATACAACGATCCCAGGCTGTCGTCTTGTCCCCATTTCAGGGATGACCTGGCGGAGGGTTCTTGGTGCTACAGCCTCCCCCACCCAAGGGACCTCCGTGCCTGTCCGTGCTTTCACTTTAGTGCCTCACCCTGGTGGGGGACCCCATGCAAGAGCTGAAGAGGAACCCACAGCTGGAGGCCACGCCCCCTCCGGCTGTTTGCCGGGATCCCCCCGCCCACCGGCGACCCGGTCACGCCCAGGAGGGGCTCTCGAACCGAACCGTGTCCCCCACAGAGCGAATAAAGCCCAGGCTTCTCTCCAGGCCGCAGTCAGGCTGTCTTGGGGCGGGAGAAGGGGCCCTGGGGTGGGGACGGGTTCCCCGGCTGGCAGGGGCGGGCGGAGTCTGTGACTCAACGCGGCGGAGCCCGGTGACTCAGGCCCAGGCTGGAGGCCAGGCCTGCATATTTTCCGAAGCAGAGTTGCTGTGGGGTCCGCCCCCGCCCCGACACCCGCCGCGGGGCCTGGGAACCGAGCCGTGGGGCGTGGCCGGGGCAGCGGGCGCTGGGCAACGCGTCCCTTCGCCCATGTGCACTCAAGTGACCCGTGCGCACAGCCCGGCCGGGCCACGCGGGGGACCGCGACCACCCGAGCGCCCCGTGGCGGATTCTCCGGAGCCAGGCGGGGGCGCTGAAAGCCCTGTGCCAGGGCGCTGTGCTTGGATCTGGAGGCGGCAGGCCCCGTGTCACCTTCCCGACGCCCCGTGGGAGGATTGAGAGGCTGGGCTCCGTGGTGTGTCCCCCGACGTGGCGCCTGCCCTCCCTGCGCCTTTTCCCTTAGAATGAAAAGTGGCTGTTAGGGGACCGTGCAGCCCTTTGGAAGATTGCCAGATCCCAAGGGCCTCTGAGCTTCCTTCCTTATTTGTAAATAGCGGAGATTAGTAGATTCTAGGATGAAGTCTCAGGGGCGAGTCTGCAACAATAGCTAACGTCCAGATGTCGGGTGTCTTCAACGCTTCACGTATGTTACCTCATTTAATCTTCAGAATAATCCGCCATTAGCTGGGTGTGGTGGTGCACGCCTGTAATCCCAGCATCCTGCAAGGCTGGGGCGGGAGGATGGGAAGTTTGAGCCCAGCCCGGGCAATTTAGTGATTTTGACAGATAGTATCTCAATATTAAAAAATTTAACAAAGGGTTGGAGATGTAGCTAGCTCAGTGTGAAAACCCTGTATTCAATCCCCAGTACCAAAAAGAAGATAAAAGAATCTGGCATTACGTTACCATTTTACAGATGCAGAAACTGAGGCACAGCCAACTAGCTTGCCCAAAATAAATGCTTCTGTTGCTGTCTAGGGATTCTAACAGTGTATGTTTCTAACATTCCTTGTATGTTCTGTGTTCCCAACCTCAACTTTTTTTTTTTTTTCCCCAACCTGACGTTGAATTTGGATTCAGAATTGGGACATTGAGGGGCCAAACATTCTCAGACTGGAAAGTGGTTGTCTTAGTTAGATTTTCAGAGCCAATGGTTTTAAGAGAGCAGATTTAATAGGAGACATTTACAGATTACAATATTCACCCAGAAGCCAAATGCAGAAGGTGCCGAATATCCATCTAGGCACTGGAGACCCAAAAGATCCAATTGAAGGCTGGGAGCCCACAGCACTGTCCCATGTACGTCCGTGTCTGCACATGATGGCTGGAAAGATCTTCCCTGGAATCAGTATATGATCCTGGCAGCAGAGATGACAACCAGAGCTCCTCCGAACCAACAGCAGCCATCCTCGACGACAGCAAGGCCCCAAGCTCCTTCCTCAATAAGGCCAGCCGAGTTCCTTTCGGAAGAACCAGCCGCAGCAGAGCTTCTCCTGGAAAACAGCCCGCCAACTAGCTACGGCTCCCACTCTGCCTTATGTTGCATCAGCAATGACCCTCAGGTGGATCTCATACGCCCAGCCTCACACCAACTCAGTCCAGCTGGGCGTTCTGGCGAAAATTGACCATATTAGGTCCACCACAGTGGTTTACACTGGATTTGATACTGTTGGTTCTGATGTTTTAAGAAAACAATATTAAGAAATAATCACGAGACTGGGATGTTGCTCAGTGGTGTTAACAGTTGCCTAGCATGTGTGAGGCCCCGGGTTTCATCCCCAGCACCAAAAAAAAAAAAACAAACGCTTGAACAAGGACCCCTGTAGCCAGGAAATGTGTTTCTTCCTCAGGGTGAGAGCCAAGAAGCTATAATCTCCTCCCAACCGCTAAGAATCTGCAGATCTTCTAAGGACTAGAAGACGCAGAAACTTTAACACTTTACCAAGATGGCAACACTCCCTTCTTTCGAAACGCCTACCACTTTACCAAGGTGGCTGTCGCAGGAAGTACGTCACGAGAGAGGGTGGGAGAGCTGCGCACGCGCGCTCCAAACCGGATGTTGGAGCACTCGCGACTGAAGTTCTTCCTTTAATAAGATGGCGCTGGGAAGCAATGGCGGTGATGCAGGGCGGTCCTCAAAAAAGAATGCCGATTCTGGCTTCCTGGGGCTGCGGCCCACTTCGGTGGATCCGGCGCTGAGGCGGCGGCGGCGCGGGCCAAAAAATAAGAAACGGGGCTGGCGGCGGCTCGCTGAGGAGCCGCTGGGGCTGGAGGTTGATCAGTTCCTGGAGGACGTGCGGCTACAGGAGCGCACGACCGGGTGCGTGGGGCGGGACTTCCGGGACGGGGCCGTGTTCCCGGGGGACTTCCGCGAGGCTGGGGGCCCACCGGTGGGCCCCGCGCGGGAAGTCCAGAGGGTCGGCTGGCGTGTCGGGGTGGGAGACTTGGTACTCGTCAGACTTAGCAAATAAATATACGAGACGCCCGATAAAGCTTGAGGTTTAATGAACAGCGGATAATTCCATGCATCAACTCGAGCATGGTGTGTCTTAAAGACTGATTTTGGAGCCAGGCGTGGCGGTGTCCGCCTGTAATCCCGGTCTTAGGCTGAGGCCGGAGGTTCGCAAATTCGAGTCCTGCCTGGGCACTTTAGCGAGACTGCCTCAAAATAAATAAAAGGACTGAGGATGTCGCTTAATAGTAGAGTACTCCTGCGTTGGATCCTCAGGAGCAGAGGGAAAAAGGTTTGTAAACTGAGTGGCAAAGATAGCTTGGAAGGGTCCTATAGCCGGAAGACAGAGTTTGAATGAGTTTAAGAGGAAGGCTGGACTGTAAGAGGTTAAACCTGTACTTTTCCCAACATCTTTGGCTTACGGTCTGCATTTTCATCTCCCAGTGGCTTGGTGTCAGAGGCCCCCGATGAAAAACTCTTCTTCGTGGACACTGGCTCCAAGGAGAAAGGTGAGGAGTGCTTTTGTGGTGGCGCACGGCCCAGGCTAGGTTCCCGCAGCCACATACCATTTGTGTTAATAAAGTGCTTACTTAGGAGGTAAACATCTGCTAAAAAGGGAAAGCTTTTTCTTACTCCCTGTGCTGGGGATGGAACCAGAGCCTTACATATGCTAGGAAAACAGTGCCACTGAGCTGCACCCTAGCCCTTTGTATTTTATCTTGAGACAGGGCTGGCTAAGTTGCCCAGGCCAGTCTGCAGCTTGGGACCCTCCTGCTTCTGCCTCCTGAATAGCCTGGACTACAAGCATGTGCCCCTACACCCAGCAAGAGTCAGCTTTAAGTAAAAGCGTCAGGGATGGGTGGAATGCAAGCTGCAGACTAATTTAGAGCAGGCAGGTTTTTTAATATTTGTTTTTCAAGTATTAGTGATTTTGGTGTGCATGGAGATGCCAGCTTTGCCTTGATGAGTAGGTTAGAGACAGATTAGAGTGAGTCCTGTTGGCTGTAGAAGTTGAGGACCCGCCTTACGGAATCAGACTTGTTCTAGTTAAAAATAAGAACATTTGGGGCGGGGGATTTAGCTCAAGTGGTAGAGTGCTTGCCTAGCAAGCACAAGGCCCTGAGTTCGATCCCCAGCACCCCACCCAAAAAAGCTTTTGTAGGAAAAAGAGGGTCATTTTAACCAGTAGGTAAGAATTTAGTCCTTACAAACTGCTGTCATTTGCTAGAACACAGGGTGGACCTGCCAGGGCAGTGGAGAGGAGTCAGGGATTGTTCTGATGAGCTGTGGGATCTCTCCGAGGGAAACCTGAAGGGTTGCTGAGCAAGCTGGGGTGCTGCTCTGCCAGGACTCCCCAAGTGGGGGTCGCTCAAATGATCCATGAGAACTGAGCCTGATCCAGTGGACTGAGGCCAGCAAAAGCCCCGGGGGCGACTTCTGGGGGCGGAAGCAGATCTAGCATGGGAGCAGCAGGCCTAGCAGATGGACAGGAAGTAGCTGAGGGCCTGGCTTTGGGGAGCAGAGAGGGCCGTTTGTAGATGCAGCTTTAGCAGGAAAACATGGACACCAGTGACAGTGCTTGAGGGTACACAGGTGATGCCTGTGTTCTGTGCCCCAGCAAGGGAGCCCCACATTCCCATGGTGCAGCACAAGAGCGGGGTCCCCTGCGTGAGGCTCCACCATTGACAAAGAGTTCAGTTCTATCCTCCTAACATGTCACATTGTTGGCCCTGGTAGGCTTCAGGGTGAAAAGCAGAGGGCATGGTACTAAGGATCGGCCTCCCTGGGCCTCCCTGGGCCTCAGTGTCACCTACCTGGCCTCCTGCTCTCTTCCCTACTGGTTCTGTGGTCCCTTCCCCGCTGTGTCTGGTAGCCCCTCAATGTGGGTTGGGGTGACTCTGACCCCAGTGCAGGCCCTTCTCCTGTCGTGATGTGGTGTGGTAAAGGCTGGGGCCGGGCATCCTGGGGCAACTCGGGATGCAGGCCTTCGTGTTGGGGGTGCTGGTCTTTGGCAGTGGGGAGGCCTGCGGCCCTGACGCTCCTTTTTCCCACTCTAGAGCGCAGCAGGAAGAAGACCAAGGTCCAGAGGAAGTCACTTCTCCAGAAACCCCTGCGGGTTGACCTCATCCTTGAGAACACATCCAAGATCCCCGCCCCCAAAGAGTGAGCAACCCCAGGCCCAGACCCTTCCTTCCTGTCAACCTCTGTCCTGAAGGGCTTCCCGGAGGGTGGGGGCAGCAGGCAGGTTGAGGCTTTTTTTTTCTTTTACCTCTGGTGTTTTGAGACAGGGTCTCTCTGTAGCCCAGGCTGACCTCAGACTCACAGCAGTCCTCCTGCCTCATCCTCTTAAGTGTTGGGGTTACAGGCGGCCACCACCATGCCCATCTGAGAGTCAGACTTCGAGGAGTGGGTTGGAACAAACAAGGGGGGCCAGACTGTTGGGCCCCGGGGCAGTGAGGAGGTGTCTGAACCTGGTTGGGTCTTGGGGAAGTGGGGGGGACACCTGGGAGCTGAGTTCAGGGTCCAGGTCACATGGGCTTAGTGACTCAGTGCTGCAGGAGGGGACAAGTGGCAGGGTGGATAGCTGGGCAGCTTGAGTTAGATCTTTTTGGGGGGAGGGCGGTGCTGGGCATCGAACTCAGGGCCTTGCACTTGCGAGGCAAGCACTCTAACCACAGAGCTAAATCCCCAGCCCTGGGCAGCTTGAGTTACAGTGTGGGGGAGACCTGGGTTTTGGGTGATGCCAAGATGGCTGTGACATGGTAGGCATGAGGTGCCAGGGGAGAGAGCAGGTGGTGGCACCACCCCTGGAGAGAGGGTGGGGGGGCCCCAGGCTGCCACCTCACCTGTGCCTCTCCCTATGCTCCTGGCCCAGCATCCTTGCCCACCAGGTCCCCAATGCCAAGAAACTCCGGCGGAAGGAACAGCTGTGGGAGCGGTTGGCAAAGCAGGGCGAGCTGCCCCGGGAGGTGCGCAAGGCCCAGGCCCGACTCCTCAACCCTCCCGTGCCCAGGGCCAAGCCTGGACCACAGGACACCGTGGAGCGGCCCTTCTATGACCTCTGGGCCCCAGACAGTGAGTGATGCTGCGCTGGGGACAGAAGTGAACTGCTCTGGGGGCACAAGAGCAGGGTGTCCAGGGGTACTCTGTGGGTGTTGCTGCCATGGTCTCCCAGCAGACTCGAGCTTCCTGAGTGGCCAGCGGCCTTCCTGCTTGCCTCTTTCCTGAGTGGGGGGCCCGCCTCAGCCTGGGCTCTTCTGCTCTCTGACCCCATCTACATGTGGCTTGAGCTCAGTGCTACCCTTCTGAAATGGGGTTTGGGAGGGTTCCCTGGGCCGTGACACCTGATGGCCCCAGTAGCTGCCTCACTGTCTCCACAGACCCTCTGGACAGGCCGCTGCTGGGCCAGGATGCCTTCTTCCTAGAGCAGACCAAGAAGAAAGGTGTGCGGGTGAGGACTCTCAGAGAGGTGGCCGGGGGACGGGGAGAACTCCAGTCCCCGTGTCTCATCCTGGTGGCCTGAGTCCCCATCCCAGCCCCAGCACTGACCAGTCCAGGAGGTGGCCTGGCTACTCTGCACCTCTGTACTTCTTCTAACATGCAGGTGGCAGCTGGGCATGGGGGCGCACTCCCGTAATCCTAGTGCTCAGGGAGGCTGAGGCAGGAGGATCGCTGAGAGTTCAAGGATAGACTGGGCTACCTAGCGAGACCCTGTCCCACCAAAAAAAAAAAAAAAGATGACAGCTGTGCTGCTTTTATGGGGCAGTTGGGAGAATATGAAGAGATATCACATGGGCACCTGTGTGCCTGGGGGTCCTCAGGCAGCAGTGAGTGACAGGGCTGCAGCACTGCCCCGGAGACAGGAAGGCTGCGGCTCACGTGGGCTGAGTCCAGACCCACTTTGGCACATGTGCCACCGTGCAGGGCTTGCTCCCCGGGCCGGCTGTCTGGTGGGGGTCAGGTCCCACAGCCGGCCTCTGGGTTTGGAGGCAGCGGGCCAGGCAGCTTGCAGCTCCCGAGCTGGGACAGCCCGGCCGTAGGTGTGAGGACTTGAGCCTGGAGGTTCCTGGCTGAGTTGGTCCCTTCGTGCTGCCATGTAGAGTCCCAAGATGGTGACGGCACAGTACCAGAAGTTTTGCTTGCGGTGCAAGGCCCTGGCTGGTTGGGGTCACGTGGTGCTTGTTCTTTGCTTCAAGGTGGAGTCCCAGGTGCTGCATTTTCATGTGGTGGGATGCAGGAGGGCCAGAGGGTAAAGCCTCCTTTTCGTTAATTTTTTGAGGCAGGGTCTTTACTGTAGCTCTGGCTGATTTTGAACTTGAGACCCTCCTGCTTCAGCCGCCCTGGTGGCTGGGTTTATAGCCGTATGCCACTGTGCCCAGCCATAACTTTGAATAACATCATGCTGTCACTTGAGTTTCAGTCTGGAGGACGTATTCAGCCACAGCCCAGGCTCACCCTGCTTTGGCCTTGTCTCCCTGCAGCGCCCGCCACATCTCCACATCAAGCCTTCCTCAGCGCCTGCTGTGGAGGTGACGCCTGCTGGAGCCTCCTACAACCCGACCTTTGCGGACCACCAGGTGGGGCCATGCCTGGGCCCGCCCCTGCAGGCCTGTCCTCTGCTCCCAGTCATTCTGGCAGGCCAGGACGGGCTCCGTGGGCAGGGGGGACAGCAAGGGCGCAGCGTGGGCGAGCGGCACAGGGGCTGCGTTCAGGAAGTCGGGTCACTGTAAGGTGGTAGCCTGGATGTTCATCTGAGGGCGAAGGTGATGGAGGGAAAGTGGGCCACAAGCCTCCAGTCTGTTAACAGTCACAGCGCCTGCCTGGAGCAGCATGCTTTGCGTCACGGCCAAGGAGTGGTCTCTGCACGAGTGCTTGCCTGGCGCGTAAGGCCCCGGTTCAGTCCCCAGCAATGCCTAAAATAAAGGGACCAGGCTGGCCGTGAGCAGCAGGCGCTGTGGGCCCAGCGTGTCCAGCAAGGGCGACATGGGCCCAGAGGCAGCGGTGCAGTCAGGCAGCATGAGCTGGAGCAGGCGTGTGGGCGCGTGTGTACATGTGTGTCAGGTGTGATTCACACACTGTATGGTCACCACTTCCAGCACACAGTGCTGTGGCTTTTAGTGACATTGTGCAGGTGTCAGCGCAGTTTTTGGTTTTTTGTTTTTATTTTTGGTGCTGGGGATCGAACTCAGGGCCTTGTGCTTGCTAGGCAAGCGCTGTAACCACTGAGCTGAATCCCCGGCCCCTATCAGCACAGTGAATGTTGGGGCATTTTTGCCACCCTGAAGAAACCTCACAGCCATCAGCTGACCCCAGTTCCCTGGCCAGGAGCCATGTTTCATGTAAGGGAAACCGGTGTGCAGAGGTGAGACTGTAAAGGAAGCAGAGTGGCGCTGAGGACGGGGAGCGGGCGAAGACGGAGCAGGGGTGCCAGAACCCAAATCCAACCTTGTGCTCCCCTCCTCCCAGGCCCTCCTCTTGGCGGCCCACGAGGTGGAGCTGCAGCGGCAGAAGGAGGCCCAGAAGCTGGAGCGGCAGCTGGCACTGCCCCCTGCTGAGCAGGTGGCCACCCAGGTGAGCCCCGCGCTTCCCGCCCTGTCTGCCTGCTGCCTGCTGCCTGCTCCTGACGCCGCCCCTTCCTCCCCAGGAGACCGTGTTCCGGGAGATGTGTGAGGGGCTGCTGGAGGAGTCGGACGGGGAGGGCGAGCCCTGCGGGGATGCAGGCCCAGAGGCTGCTGCCAGGGCCGGGGAAGCTGAGGCCTCTCCCACACCTGCCCGCCCGGCTGCTGCCATGGAGAAGAAGACGGAGCAGCAGCGGCGGCGGGAGAAGGCTGCCCACATGCTGGTGAGTGCTGGGCCGGGCTGTCTTTTCCTTCCTCTCCCTCACGTCACCCTGCAACCTCCCTGTGCTGTGGGGGGCTGAGACCCAGCCCCCAGGTGAAGCCCCTGCTTGCCAGGGTTAGAGACGGTGCAGGTGTGGGGGTCTTAGGCAGAAAAATGGGTAATGGAGGTAGTTTGGGAAAACAGATGCTGAAGCTAGGTGACATTTTGCCAGCCTGTAATTGCAGCCACTTGGGAGGCAGGCAGGAGGATCTCCAGTTTGAGACCCACCTGGGTAACTTATTGAGACCTTGTCTCAGAATAAGGAGCTGGGGTGTAAACCAGTGGTCGAGTGCCCCTGGGTTCAATCTTCAGTACCGGGGGAAGTAGCTTGTAAGAGACACTGAGTAGCCATGTGATGGCGTGGGGCTTGGTGGCCGGGCAGGCGGTGGACACGTGGGTTTGGGGGGCTAGGCGGGCCCTGGGAACCCTGACCTGGCCCTCCCCCCAGCGGGTGCAGCAGGCGGTGCTGCGGGCTGCCCGGCTCCGGCGCCAGGAGCTCTTCCGGCTACGTGGGATCAAGGCCCAGGTGGCCCACCGGCTGGTAGAGCTGGCCTGGCGGCGGGAGTGGAGGCAGCGGAAGCGGCTGGCGAAGGACCAGAACCCTCGCAGGCTGGGGCGGCTCAGGTGAGGCTGGTCGGCTGGGGTAGGGAGAGGTGGAGGCCCCCCAGGAGCCCCCAGACCCTCTGTCCAGGCCGCTCTGGGTGGGACTCGGGGTCACTGGCCCTGCCTGAGCTCAGCCCTGAGTGCCAGTCCCGCATCTTGCAGGTACCAGGCGCCCGACATCGATGTGCAGCTCAGCTCGGAGCGGTCCTACTCACTCAGGACCCTGAAGGTTCGTCTCCATCGGTGACGGGGGGTGGGGGGTGGCTCCGTGCCCAGTGATGACACCATCCTTGCTCCCCGTGCCCTCAGGGGCTGTGGGCGACACCTTGGCTGCCCCCGGGCTGGGCTGGCTTGGCCATCACCCGGGGGCTGAGGGCACGGGGTCCGGGGAGGAGGGTGTGGCAGTGGGGTGGCCTTCCCTGCCGGCTGGCCCTCCGGCCCCGGCCTGCCTGACCCCAGCCCTGGGCCCGCTCTGTGGTCCGCCCGCCCTCTGAGCCTCTCTCTGTCACAGCCCGAAGGCAACATCCTCCGAGACCGCTTCAAGAGCTTCCAGCGCCGGAACATGATCGAACCTCGCGAGAGAGCCAAGTGAGGGCGGGCAGGGCGGGAGCGTGGGACACCCCGGGGTGCACCCAGCTCAGGGTGCACCTGGCTTGTGTCCCTGACATCTGCTGTGCTTCCAGGTTCAAGCGCAAGTACAAGGTGAAGCTGGTGGAAAAGCGGGCCTTCCGAGAGATCCAGTGAGTGTCCCCTCCCCACCATGGTGACAGAGACAGCCAGGAGCCCCGGTCCCTGTGGTGTCTGCTGCTCATGGGTCCTGGTCAGCAAGGGGTGGTGGCTGAGGGTCCCAAAGGGAAACTTTGGGAGAGGGCACCGCTCCTCACCGCCCTCAGCCCCTCTCAGCCCCTCTCTCTGTCCCCAGGTTGTAGCGGCGCTGGCTCCGGAGCCCCTCAATAAAGCACCTGTGACCAGTGCCTGGGCTGTGTGGCTCTCTGATGTCCCCCACCGCCCAGAGCGCTTACCTGGGGGGAGGGGCTGTCCCAGCTGTGCCGTCAGGGTGCGGATGGGCGCAGCGGGGCGAGGGTGGCTCTGCGACACCCGCTAAGTGTGCTTGAGTGCCTGGCTCCAACCCCGGTACCAGGAACACAGCAGATCTCGGGAGCTGGTGGGGGAGTGCAGACCACAAGTGGGCAGGGCAGGTGCAGGCTGAGCCCGGCTCTTGGCTTGGGCAGGTGGATTACACATCAGTGCCATTAAGGTTTTAGAGGTGAGGAAAGAGGTTAAGTCCCCCCACATGCACACACACACTTCTGTGGGTGTGTGGTACAGGGAATTGAACCCAGGACGTGCTCCCCTTGAGCAATAGCCCTGGCCCTTTTTAAATTTTATTTGGACACGGGGTCTTGCTAAGGTGCCCAGAATGGCCTTGAACTTGAGATCTTCCTGTCTCAGCCTCCAGAGGGCTGGGATGACAGGCCAGTGCCACCATGCCAGGCTTTTCTCACATGACTACTGGCTGCTTGTATTTCCTCCTCTGCTGGTTCAGACTTTCTGATCATTTTCCTGCAGGGATGTTTGTTGCTTCTTGTCTATCATTGTGGCTCTGAAGTCTGTCACACAGCCCAGACCTTCCTCCTGGGCTGGTTTTGTTGTATGAGCGTTTAGCGTTTTCAGTTTTCTGTTAGTCTTTTTCTACTATGGCCTTTGTTGTTTTTTGTGGGTTTTTTTGGTGCCGGGGATGGAACTCAGGGCCTTGCACCTGCTAGGCAAGAGCTCTCACTGCTGAACTAAGTCCCAGCGGGGCTCCTGCGCCCCTGGGAACCGCTGGAGGGGAGGGACCAGGACCTGCCAGGCCGAGAGCCCACCGGGAAGTTCTGGGTGAGAGAAGCACCTCCCCTGTGGAGCTGCTGTCTGGATTCCCCATCAGGAGGAGGCTGGGAGTGTGGAGCTCCAGACAGTGCCCCGCAGGCATCTGCAGCTTCCTCTACACACGGGACAGGGACAGGGGAAGGAAGGATGGCCAGCCAGTCCTGGGCTACAGGGCATCCTCTGACTTTACTGCCTGAAAATGGCCCCATTGTGCTGGGCTTATTGTAAGCTAAGTGAGCAGAGGTCTCAGGTTGCTTACTGTCTTCCTGAGAGGCCCCGCACCTCTGAGAATCCGTAACATCCGGTTGTTTTTCCTAAATAGAATGTTTGGGATCCCACAGGGTGAAAGGTTCAGGCACCAGCAAGCCTGGATCTGCCCCTGACTGATTTTAAAATGTTAGAAGCTGGGCGTGATGGCGCACACCTGTAGTCTCAGCACTCGGGAGGCTGGGGGGGCGGATCGCTGTGAGTTTGAGGTTGGCCTGAACTACATAGTGAGACCCTGTAGCTTAGTGTGGGGGTCCTGGGTTCAATCCCAGTACTGGAGAAGAAAAAGCCTGGTCCTAGGGAAGGGCTGTGCTGTGCCAGCCGAGGTGGCCAGCAGGAAGGGACGCTGCCTACCCGGGAGCTCCGTTACATACTGGCTGTGTGACTGTGTGCAGGTTACCCAGTCTCTCTGTGCCTCAGTGTCCCTGCCACACACGGATGTACAGGGAGGGCGCCCTCCAGATCCCGCAGGGAAAAACAAAGACAAGGAAACTGGTCGGTGGTGCTGGGGCCTCCCAAAGGCCCTGACCCCTGACTAGTTCACTCCGGGCAAAGTGCGCGGTGAAACGGTAGGGGGCCGGCAAGGGGGTGCCCAGCAGAGGGAGAAAACCAGCGTGGTATGGGCTGGGCTTCAGCATCTGGAGCATCTGTTGCCGCCCACACCGGTGTCCACTCCACAAAACCTGGCCGAGTCTCCTGGGTGGTGGATCCCAGGAGGGTCTTCTTCATCCAAACATTTTTTAGGGTGGTGCTGTGTGGCATAGGCTGGACTCAAACTCAAGATCCTCCTGCCTCAGCTTCACGAGTGTTGGGATTACAGATGTGTGCTGCCATGTCTAGTTTCCGAATTTTCTGTAATGGAGCAAACTAAAAAACAGAATTGGGGTTGGGGATTTAGCTCAGTGGTAGAGTCCCTGCCTAGTAACTGCAAGGCCCTGAGTTTGATCCCCAGCACCAAAAAAACCCCCAAAAAACAGCATTCATCTGAAGGTACACTAGCCTGTGATCCCAGTACTGGAGTCAGAAAGATGGGAAGTTCGAATCCAGAATGGGCAATTTAGCAGTGTGGTGAGACTCCGTGTCAAAAGGAAACAATAAAAATAAAAAGGGCTAGAGATGTAGCTCAGTGCTAAGGTCCTCTTGGTTCAATCCCCAGTATTGCAAATAAATTAAAATCAAATCCAAGCTGGGTATGGTGGTGCATACCTGGAATCCCAGCACTTGGGAGGCTGAGGCAGGATTGCTGCAAGTTAAAGGCCAGCCTGAACCACATAGCGAGACCCTGTCTCAAAAAGCAAAAACCCCAAATGAAACCCCACAATACTTCACTGAGGTGGGGACATGAGGACAACTCC
>PVJO010026038.1:0-21753 GCA_004026905.1 Hystrix cristata
TGTTACAGACAGAGACAAAGTTCAACTTTTTTGGGGGGGCAGGGTGCTGGGGATTGAACTCAGGGCCTTGCGCTTGCTAGGCAAGTACTCTACCACTTGAGCTAAATCCCCAACTCCATAAAGTTCAACTTTTAAAAATACACTACACACCACATCAACTCTCAAATACAAACTTCACTGGAGACAGAACACACGGGTAGCTTTTTCTGAGACTACCATTCTCAAATTTCTTCATTTGTCATAAATTACTCTGACTAGACCAAAACTGTGGATAAACAGCAAACAGATAAAGATGCTGATTTTACTTACCCAAGTGCTAAACAGGTAACTAAAGAACTCCCAGTCCCTAATTCTGTCTGTTCTTGAGAAACGACCTACTGTAAACACACATCCTTCCCATGACACATAAGTCGTACCCTCCATTTTTAACCACTGACAAGGCCCGGCATACACATTACATATTCTGACTTTTTGCCTAAAAAATGATCAGTCGAACTCATCAGTATAGAGCAGGCAGGGAGTGTGTGTATACGTGTACGTGTGCGTGTGCGTGCGCGTGCGCGTGTAGAGAGACTAGATAAGCTGCTCTCCTTCCTGCAGCCCTGTGAGGCAGGACACAAGCCCTGTTATGTAGTCACCCTAAGTATCGGCTGGGTCCACCTCAGGCGAAGATGTTCCAAGGTTAAGGATCTGATTTCGTCTACCACCTCAGCCACTCTTCCCAGTTTCCTTCTGCCCTTGTTTGCTCCTCCTACGGAAAGCCTCATTCTGTCTAACCCCTGAAATGCTTGCAGACCCTACAATTGTGCTTTCATTCTGCAGCAATACTCCTTTCAAATAAAGTCATGCCCTACCACGATAGGCATTTGTTTTTTAAAGCAATGTTTAGAAATAGTTCATGTGAAGGAACCAGACTACCACCTTATTAGCAGGATCAAAGGCCACAGTCATTTCACAACATCCTCTCCCCTTAATAAGAGGCACGGTTAACCAGGCATGCTGGCACACCATCTGTAATCCCAGCACTCGGGAGGCTGAGGCAGGAGGATTGCTGTGAGTTCAAGATCAGCCTCTAGGCTACATAGTGAGTTCAAGAGCAGCCTGAATTACATAGCGAGACCACGTCTCAAACAAAAGAAAAAAGTCCATGCTCTTTACTAGACACTCCAGGAGAGACAACAATGCAAGCAAAACGGTCCAGGGACCACAGCCTCAAAACCAGCCTATCTCAAAAGACAGCTGCTACAACTTCCTCTTACTAGCCTGCAAAACCACATACTCTGTAAGAGAGAGCTGTTCTGTTCTAGCTGTCAAAAGTCCCTCTCAACCCTGTCCTCAACTGTGGAGCTCAATTCCTTTTATCTTGATTCTCCCCATTTCTCACTCTTTTTCTTAACATCATGAACAAACAATTATGTCAAAGTGAGCAACACGTGGCTGCTTCCACCCCTATCACAGGTTCTCAGAGTCCAGTGGGTTTGACAATATGGATGAGTGCCTGGGAATTTAAGGGGTTTTAGCCATCTGTAAAAAGTGGTGTGACACTGGGGGAATTAGTTGACGCTCCTCTTGTGTAGGGACAGTGGGATTCTTAGGTAGGATTTGATTAGGGACTGGGTCCCTTTAAGGTCTCTGCATCTCAGCTAGCAAGGAGCAGACAGCAGAGCTGACAGTCTGGTTTTGCCATCAGTCTCTGTAGCTACGCTGAGCTGGCAGCCTGTAGTTTTTACCTCTCTTTCTACGTAGCTACGCTCTTCCCCGCTAAGCCCCTCTTTAAGTAGCTCATTTCCCCCAAATGAGAAACAAGCAAAAAGTTTCCCTTCCAAATTCCTCTATCACCCACTTGCTCTGGCCCCTAGCAACAAGTTTAGTAACCAATCAAGCAACAACCCTCCAGGGGGGAGTCGAGATGGGACCCTAATTCTCTAAGAACAAGAGTGCGGGCCTGCACGAAGCAGTCTCAGCTCTGAGCAGCCCCACTCCTACCCCTCCGGAGTCGCCTTATACTGCTTTTTGCAATACCTGCAACAAAGTTTTGCTTTGCTTTGCTTTGCTTTGCACTGGTGTTCTCTGCCTCCTCCTCTTCTTTCTACGTCGAAGAGAGAGAGGCCCGGAGAGGGTGGTCTGGGGCTCCCAGACCCACCGGACGTAACACGTGAACTTCAAACACGCAGGAAAACCGGGGCGCAGTGAGGAGAAAGCAGGGAGCAGGGACCCCACAGGCCAGAGCTCCTTCCGCGCGACCCACACAGGAGGCTCGGGACCGGCTCAAGGAGCCGCACAGAACCCGCGTCCCAGCTGGTGACCAGGCGCCCGGCCCAGAGCTGAGCGGGAGGCCGGGTGGTCCCGCCGCTCCCCGCCCGCGCTACACGCTCCGCTCCACACTCACCATGCTCAGGTTCCGGGCGTCCCGCTGTCCTCGCCAGGGGCCCCGCAGCCCTCAGACTGCACAGAGGGACCGAGCCCGAGCCACGCAACCCTCAGCCCCAATGACTGATCCCAAATCTGATGGCGCCAGAAAGGAAATTTGGCGCGGTCCCGCGACTCTCCGAAGAACAGCGCTTCTCATTGGACAGTTCACGACGCCCTGCACTGCGATCTGATTGGCTAGGGATTCTGGGCCGTCCCCCTAACGTTTGATTGACAGCAGATGCGTTGGCTATCCTATCTCAGAGGGGATTAAAGAGAATTCCAGCCACAACCTCTCCTAGCCCAGGGGTAATAGCTTTTCTTTTTTTTAATTTCATATTTTAAGGGTTTTAACCGAAGTCCCAGCTGATTTACTTGCTGGTTAAACCCTTTCGTCTCCTCAAAACAGTAACATCTGATAAATTGTGAGGTTTCAAAGAAAGATAAGCAAAGAATTAAAATCCATAATAGATATTAACTTTAGGAAATGCATTTAACAGAATATGAATGTTGGTCTGAATCCAGTTTTTTCTTCTATTTTCCTTAATTTTTATTTTTTTTGTTTCAATGTTGTGAAGTAGCTGTTAATGATATTTCTTAATTTAATTTTGGCAGTATCCTTTGTGATTTTATCTTTTTCATTTCTTTTTTTTTATGGCAGGGGTTGGGGGTGCTGGGGATCTAACTCAGGGCCCTGAGCTTGCAAGCCAAATGCTCTTACCACTGAGTTAAATCCCCGACTCCTTTTATTTGTAACTGCATTAATTTCAAACCTTATCTCTGAAGGTATCTATTTTCAGCCAAGAAAATCAAAATATACCCACAAGGCAATTATTATTCAACGCTTGGAGGAAAAGCAGCTATAAGGGCTGAATATTCTACAAAAGAGTCAAGACAAAGTAAAAAGCAAAGCTTTGTACTTGCTCAGACGAGGAGCATGCTTCCCTCAAGATCAAAAGGAAAACCCATATTGACAAGGTTCAACAGATTTCCAAACTCAAGGTCCAGAGTGAAGACTGACAGGAAGCCCCAGGAAAAATGACTCCCTGACACGGAGGCAGGGGATTTAACCCTGGGAGCTCATCATTCCCTTAAGTCAGCAACCCCAAGTGTTAAAGTGCTGTGCTTCAAATCATTAACAATCACCAGAGAAAAATGCTTAGGTGGAGCCACATGAAGTCTCTCTCGGGTGGAATGAATAAACCCTTCCCCAGGAGACTACCTAAATGAGTCTTTGTCTCAGCCCGACACACACAGATATACCTCTTATTTACAAGTTACCCACTGGCCCCAGCGTCTCTCTGCATGCCACAACAACACACTGTCCAGTAAGAGCTCCGCAGCAACAAGAATCACCAGCTCAGAAGAGGCAAACACCGCAAATTGCATTTGCAAGTGGATCTCCTGCTGTCCAGGCTCAGCACCGTCTCACTGTGAACAGTCCTGTAATCTGAGAAGACGGAGGCCACACTGAGAGGAGAAGGAGAAGCTGCACAAGAAATGCCAAGGAACCCTCACTGCCCTCCTTTTGTGGGCTCAAGGCAGGCCCCAGGTGGGACTCGCAGCCTCATGCCTCAGCCACCCTCTGCTTCACGTCAGCTCCGATAAGGCAAATGAAACAAAGTCTTGAGTTAAAATGTTTGAGGTAAAAACCAGGTATGTCCAGCTGATATAGGGCAGGGAGTCCCAGAGTCCGGCGGTGACTCCGTTCTGTGTTCTAGGTTCTTGTCATCAGGAGAAAAATTGGAATGGATGAACTCAGGGCCGTAAGGAAACTTATTTAAGTAACAAAAGCAAAGGAAACCAGATCTGAAAAAGGGAGGGAGGCTAGGAAGCGAGCTAAAGACACAGTACTGGTTAGGGAGCAGAGGGCAAGAGGGGTAAGAGAGCAAGCTAGTGGTATCGTTTCTATTTATTCCGTCTCAATTCTCACCATAGCTTTTTGATCCTGTGAGAAGAGGGCGTTTGGATTTCATGCCCAGGCTGGCATCTGGTCAAGGCCACTCCCTTAAATCATGTACACTTTCCTGCCAGGTCAATCTATGCTCTATAGCACCTCACAGCTATAAAGCAAATTAAAGCATCTTAGATACTCTGTATGGATTTTAATATAGTTATTCCTTTGAGAATGAAAAGATGACAGCAAACTATTATTCTTGTGAGGAAAACTGGCATGAGAATTGACTAACTGAGGGGTCCTCTGCCCTTTCTCTGCTTCAGCTGGTCTTCTGCCTTCCCAATTGATGAAAATCACCAGGCGCTCTGTGCACAATGATGCACACACGCTCGTTACCCTTTGGAAACTGTTGTCAACATCGCCCCTCCACCACTAACCCAACTAATTATGTCCATAGTAAATCCTAAGCATATTATACATTTCCCTTTGAAAAGCCTCTCTGACACCAGGATGAAACCTCCTGAGTCTGACATCAGTTGATTTAAATTATCTTTTTGAAATTGTCTCACAGGATAGATACACGGAGATTGTCTCACAGGACAGATATATGGAGATTGTCCCACAGGACAGATACATGGAGATTGTCCCACAGGACAGATACATGGAGATTGTCCCACAGGACAGATACATGGAGATTGTCTCACAGGACAGATACATGGAGATAGACTCACAGGATAGATACATGGAGAAGTAAATACCAAGAATGTTTACCAAAAGGAAATGAAGAAAAGTTTAAAACCCTGAAAAATCCAATAACAGACAATGAAATTGAAGCAGTAATGAATAATAAATACCATACAAACTATGAGACGCCCAGGTCCAGATGGGTCCATGGCTGAACTGTACAAAAACTTTGGGGAAGTTGTAACAATACTGCTCAAGCTTTCTAATAAAATTGAAAAGATGGTTGAGGATTTAGCTCAGTGGTAGAGCACTTGCCTAGCAAGCACAAGGCCCTGAGTTTGATCCCCAGCACCCAAAAATAAATTAATTAAATAATTAATTAATTAAAACAAAACTGAAAAGGAAAGAGTACTCTCAAAAGTCATTCCTGGAAGCCATTATTACCCTTATTCCAAAACCAGACAAGCATCCCACAAAAAAAGAGAACTATAAGCCAATCTCTTAATAAACATAAATGTAAAAATCAAAAAGTTTCCAGCAAACAGCCAGGCATGGCGGTACACACCTGTAATCCCAGCACTCGGGAGACTGAGGCAGGAGGATCTCTGTGAGTTCAAGGCCAACGTGGGCTACATAGTGAGTTTAACACAGCCTGAACTACACAGTAAGACTCAGTCTCAAAAATCCAAAAAAGAGAAAAAGAAAAAAAAGAAATTACAGATCAATGTCCTTAATGAGTATGGATGCCAAAATCCTTTTTTTGTGTTTGGGGGCAGTGCTGGGGATCGAACTCAGGGTTTGCGCTTGCTAGGTTAGCACCCCACCACTTGAGCTAAACCCTCAGTCCCTCAAAATCCTTAACAAGATACTGGCAAACAAATTGCAATGAACTGTGAAAAAGTTCATACACCATGACCAAGTTGTTTCATCCCAGGGATGCACCAACCAGTTCCTTCTTTCCCAAATCAAATACTGCTGTCATTACTTTCCAACATCACCCAGCACATCACTCTCAGTCTAGCTCTGTCCTCATCAGTATACCCCTCTGCCGAACTCAAAACATCCCAAGAGAAAGAGGGAACCCGGCTCGTCCTTGTGGCCCTTGCGCCTGGTTCTCAGTATGTGTATTGAACGTCACAAATTCTCCTCTAGCAAGGACATCAAAGTTCCATGCTCTGTAATCATTCACTTAAAAATTGTCCAGCAAGTGCTTCCTACATGCAGGACGCTGCACAGTAGATTTTGGAATCCTTACAATGATCTCACGGGATCCAGCTGTGTTTGACCTCCAGGCTCCAGCTGAGGCAACCGAGACTGGATAAGATTAGTAATGTGCAAGGTCACACAACTCAAAGTGGTGGAAATATAGATGTAGGGCTCCAGCTAGGGCGCTGGTTCGCTGCAGTGAGCTGTTTCTCCTGCAGCAAGCTTGAACCATCTCCATACCGGCATGGGCCACCACGCCAGCATGGGAGACTTTAACATCCTTATTTTAGCATACTTCCTCAAGCAGTGGCTCTGTCCTGGATGTCCTTCTGCTCTCCAATTTATTCTCAATTACACTCCAGTTACACAGGATGGCTGCTTTTGTGCTAGTGGTGTCTTTTTTTATTCCAACCAAAACAGGTGTTTCTTAGCTCATTCTCTCTCGCTGTTGTAGACAACCTGCGTTATAGACAATGAGTAATTTATTAAGAATGTAAATTGAACCGAGTGTAGTGGTGCACATCTGTGATCCCAGCACTCGGAAGGCTGAGACAGGAGGATGGCCTCAAGTTCCAGCCCAGCTTGGGCTACAGAGTGAGTTCAAGCCCAGCCTGACCTACATAGTGAGACCCTGTCTCAAAAAACAAAAACAAAAACAAATAATGTAAATTAATCTCTTACACTTCTCGAGGTTGGAAAGTCTAAAAGCATGACTCCAAAATCTGGCTAGCACCTTTGTGCTACAAGAAACATGGTAGAAGGGCAAGCGAGTACATGTGAGATCTAAAGAGCAAGCAAGGGCAGCTATTACAACACACCCACTCGCTGCCAGGAAAACAACATTATCCTTTCTTGGAGATCCCACCTTCTCATTGCATTAGGGGTTCAGGTCCTAACATGTGAACTTAGAGGGCGAATTAAAATCTGACCTGAACCACAAGCACATCCATAGCAGAGGTATATCTCCACCTACCCATCGGTCTCTTTGTCCCAGTACCCAGAAAACCTCAGTGCCGTACAGATGCTATGTATTGGTTTGGGCTGGTTGGGTGACCTGTATAGGATCCTATCCTCTGACAGCACTAGTTTTATTCATTTGAAACAAATATTTCTCATGATACCTCATAGACTGTGATCCAACATTCAGATCTATGATTAAATAGTTGCGTGAAAAAAAAAAATCTCAGGTTGGCTAAAAAGTAATGCTGTACACATTGTCAAATGGAATTTTCTAATGAGGGGCTCCTGGGAACTTTCAATAGACTCATGATCCTCTTCCTGAGCCATGAATACAAGGGATATCTGCTACCTTTATTACAGCATCTTTATTAATCTTTTCAGTAGACATATGAACCCTTTCAGACGGGGCATTTGGGAGCATCAGGCAAGTATGGGAGACAGTAGGTGACATGAGTGGTCCAAGCCTTCAGTCCACTAAACACTTTGTCTATTATTCTGCTCTCCCCCATGCCTGCTTGTTCTCTCTTGGACACACATCACTTGACTTTTGAATGATTCTCCGTGGTAGCATTTCTTCCTCCCCGAGAGAATATTCACACTTCCTGTTTATCACATACACAATCGTTTCACACCTGTTATAAGGTGCCTTCCTAGGTGACTGTCTCCCCATTGGACTGAGAGTTCTTGAGGTTAGGGAGACACCCTGGCTCATCTCTGTTCCCCGAAACTCCTCTGAGAGGCGAGCCCAGAGAGTGTATTTGTAATGAATGAGTGAGCCCTGTGGACAGGGTAAGAAGAATGGAGAGCAGTGGGAAGGGAGAAGGACCCAAACAACAGACCAAGCACTTACTACATGCCATGTGTTCTGCTTACATTGGACCTGATGTTCTCACATGCCAGTGTAGGGCTAGCGCGGTAGATAGATTTGGAACCCTGCCACTTGTGTCTCCCCATCTGGTTCTAGACTTTAGCTAGCAGTCAGAAAGCTGGCAGTCTACAGTTTTTTGTAGCTGCTTACCACAAGGTACAGTGAGTGACGCTTGATGTCCCCAAATTCCTCTAACTCCCCTGCTTGAAGTGAAGATAACAAGTCTCGCCCTCAGGTTGTCAGAAGGGTGTCTTATGTTCCCCTTTTTCCACACCCGAGAGAGAAAAACAGGAAAAGCCCCTCACCATGCTAGATGCTGCACCTATCCGAATTTATCCAGCCCCTGACAACAAGCGTAGCAGCCAATCAAGTAGAGACCCTTCCTGGGGATGGGTGATGTCAGGCCCCGAACCCTATAAATCTACAACACTGGATCCGCTCAGGCAGTGTTCCAGCTCTGGACACCCCATCATCCTGTCAGAGGTGGCTTTCGCTTTGCTCTGACTAATAAAACTTCCTTCTACTTCTATTGTGGTCTCGCTTGACTCCTCTTCTTCTTTCTACGACGGAGAGAAAGACAGTTCCCAGGCGGGAGTGTGTCGGAGTACTCAGACCCCAGACCCGCTCCAAACGCAACACCAGTGATGTGCCAAAGTGGAAACTGAGAGACAGTAATGATGTCACATGTCCAACTTCACAAGCCTCTTCTGAGTCTCCCAGCACAGGCTGCTGCAGACAGATAAGGTGACAGCATCACATAGAGAAATTAGGCAAAACCATAGTAGTGGCCGGGACTGGTCAGACCTACTAGGGCATCTGTGTCTGATTCCTTCTTCTTTCTGAGCCTCAGTTTCTCCTTTTGTAGCATGAGGCTGACCAGATAATTACTCTGAGATGTGAGCTGATACTAGGTTTCTCTTTGAAATCGTTAAGTGTCCGAGAGGCACTTGCTTTGGTGGAACAAGGTCTTCAGCCTAATGTTATCTGCCTTTTCAAAGAAATGAGAACACAAGGGAATCTCCAGCCTCCAGGATTCTGAAGGATGTGTCCGGATGCTCCACGCAGGTCACTAGAATTACTTCCTAAAGGATGAGTACTTGGAGAAGTAGGTCTAATGAGGGACAGAAAAGCTGCTGCCTGGTCCATCTCCCTTTCACTCCTTCACCTAAACGCTGGATCCTTTCCCACTCTGGCATCTGGGTACCAGCACTATTAGTTAAAAATGAGTGTGTGGGGCCCTACACTACTACACTACTTCATGACAGAATATCTGTTCCTCTCTCGGCTCCTTTGCAGATTTTTGCCGGGCCGAAACACACTATCAGTGAACATATATGAACTAAATTCTATTATTCTAAAAATTCAGATCCAGAATAGAGGAACCTGAAATTTAGGAGAGAGAAACAGCACCACCCTCTGATTCCAAGTGGAATCTGGCTTCAACCTCCAAAGCACGCCAACATTTTCCACGGCTCCTGTTGGCCCAACAACAATCATTCTCTGGGAGTCGTCAAGCCCTTTCAGACACTATCTCCAGTCTATATTTACAGGTTTCCTTCTCTCCATGCCTAGCACACCACTATGTCTTTACTCATCCAGTTCCCTCCCCAAGTAGCACTCTCCCAACTTTAGTTGGGAAACTCTCCTTTGTCCTTCAAAGCACTCCAGGTAAAATGAACACGGTCCCTTTCACATTTACTCCCTTCTAGGATCTCATGACATCTTGCCAACTTTTGTTTTCTCATAGTCATCAAATGTTTCAGCTCATCTAAAATGAAAATATTCCTGGTGCCGGGAGTCAGCAGTGATCATGGACAAAGGTATTCTCTGTCCTCAGCATCACATGGTTTAGTCTGGGAAGATATCATTGATCTAGGGATGAAAGTCACTGGAGTTGCGATAAGGGAAAACCAGAAGTCCTCATGAATTTTGTGTAGTTCAAAGTCCCAGTCACAAGCCTACAGCGGACATCTAGAGATAGAATATCTAAAATTAGATTTGAAGTATGTGTCATTGTGACTGTAAGAAATAAAAGGACAGCCGGACACAGTGGCACACTCCTGTAATCCCAGCACTTGGGAGGCTGAGGCAGGAGGATTGCCATGAGTTTGAGACCAGCCCAGGCTACATAGTGAGGTCAAGGCCAGCCTGAACTACACAGTGAGACCCTGTCTCAAAAAACAAAAAAGAAAAGAAGAAAGAAAGGCAAACTTGCGGCAAGGACAGGCTTTATTTAAGATAAAGACCTAAGAGGAGCTGTTGGCTTCAAAGTGCCAAAAGCAGTTCTCTCTTACAGAGTCAGGGTTTCCAAGGTGTTAAAGGGAATGAGGAAGTTAAGGGCCTGCTATTCTCTGGACCAGGTCTTAGGGTCTCTGGTCACTGATCCATCTCGGGTTTGTGCAAGGTTTTCTATTCAAGAGGTTGAATGCCCCTTAATCTGCAATGTTTTGTGCAGTAAACAGCTTTAATGGGCTTCATAATTATGGGGCACAGAAGAATGTGGATAAGAGTTGCCACTCATGGGAATATGTCCACCAGTTTTCCCTTCAGGGATTATAAGAGGTAAAAATATTTTTAATCGGTCCATATTCATTAACTGCTGTAGTAAAACCTCAGACTTAGCCCGGTCAACTAGCAGACAAGGACACACAGGCTAAGAGTCTTCTCAAATCCTGGCAAACCACCAAGCGAAAAACAGCTACAAAGAGAAATACAGAGGGAAGAGAGGCTAAGAAGGGAAAGGAGGGGAGAGAAACAATAGTTGTGGGATGAAATTGATTGCTTGGATACACTGAACCCCGGGTCCCAGGTCACGGGAGATATGGGGAGGAGGGACTCCTGCGAGTTAGAATAAAAACACAGTTTCTAGTCAGGCGTGGTGACACACTTCTGTAATCCCAGCACTCGGGAGGCTGAGGCAAGAGGATCGCCATGAGTTCAAGACCAGCCAGAACTATATAGTGAGACCCTGTCTCAAAACAAACAAACAAACAAACAAACAAACAAACTGCTTCTCAACTGGAATGCACCTGTCTCTGTATAGGAGCCACTCTTACAGGAGATTGGATTAAAAGTCTTGCTTTCGCTGCTTCTGGAGTCCAATTTTTTCTTTCTTTCTTTCTTTCTTTCTTTCTTTCTTTCTTTCTTTCTTTCTTTCTTTCTTTTTTTGGTCAGGACAAGTCAGATAATTTCTTACAGTGATTCAGGTGGAAGAGGGGTTTCCAGGGTGAACTAATGGCAAGTCCAAAGTCTCAGGGTGACAGACAAGGTGCATTCTGGGCCAATGTTAGGTCCGCGGTGCCTTGGCTGGGCTGAAGGGCTTCTGGGACATGAAGACAGACAGGTTCATAGAACACCATGAAATCTGCCTCACCTGCAGTGGGAAACCCTAAATCCCCTTCCTATCATCTCTCTTTTGTTTTATTCATTTAGTCATTTATATTTTAGTTTTCTCATATAAGAAAAAACACGCGCTATGTAACCTGCTGAGTGTGGTTTATTTTACATACGTAGCACGATAGTCTCAACTTCCATCCATTTCCTTGCAAGTGACACGAGTTGTTATGGTTTGTCTAGATGTCCCCCCAAAGTCTCAGGTGGTCATAGGTGGGGCAGGTGGGGCTGGATCTAGAGTGTGTGATTACTAAATTACTCCACTGATTGGTTTGGCAGGTTCTGCTGGGATCAAGGATGTGATGCTGGGATTAAAGCGAGCAATGAAGTTCCCATTGGAGCATCCTGGGCTGCGTCTTAGAACCACTCCAGAGGGATGGAGAGTGGGAGAGTGTAGAAGCCCGGGGAGAATGAGAGTCCCACATGCAGGTTCGGTTGGTGATTTCTGTCCTTTCTAAGGGTGTAACTTGGGTTGCCTTTGTAGACATCTCCTTGACAGTTTGGAGCACGCACAAGGTCTCTGGAGTCAGACCGTAATTTGTACATATGAAAAAGGTCTGCGTAGGTCAGGCCTAGAGAAAGATGCTTTTAGGTTGTCTCTTGGAAAAAGGGGTTTATGCATTTGACAGTTTACTTAAGTGAGAAAAATAAAATGACTCCGGGCAAGCGTGGCTCTGGGGAGAGTTTTAAAGTGTCACAGTGAAATAGGATTAGGGTGTGGCTAAGGCTGGCTGGCAAGGGAACGTGACCTGGGGGAGTGGCCTGGACCTGAGGTCAGCCTGAGGCCTGATTTTCAAACAGCAGCCCTCACGTGGACTGCAGGAAGTTCTCGCGAGATTCCATGGGAAGTCCATTGGATAAATAGTAGCAACACCGAAGCAAGGCCTTTTCTTTTTCTCTATGGCGCCACCAGGAAGGAGCTCTCCTTTTTCTCTCCCATGGAAGACGGTGGCTGCATCCCCAGCACCACTGCTACCATGCCTGTCTCGTGGTAACCCCTGCCGTGCCTTATAGGCCCGGTACCCATTTTGCAATATCTATTGTTATCCTCAACTTTCCGTTTCTTCTTTTCTCTATACTTTAAATAAAACTTTAGAACTACTTTTTGTCCCTGTCATTCAATTCTTTGCTTGAGGAGGGAAAGAACCCAGCAATATCAGAACCCATCCAATAAAAACAGGAGGGAGGATTTCCACATGGTGAGGAGGAGACAGCAGGGCAGATTGAGCTCCCACAGTTAAGCATGCAGATGTCTTGGCCTCAGCCCTGGCGTGATCCCGCTGGGCCTTCGTCCCAGCATCCGTCCTGACCTCAAGCTTGGGAATATGTTTAACCTTGTGAATGAAGGATTTCCCTGTGATCTTTAGTGACGAATCTGCTTGTCTGAGCTAGTTCAAATGTTTGCTTTTCTTCTCGCTTCATGAAATAATGCTACCACAGAACTCCATTTTCTCTGTGCATTTGGTCATTGTATTCCTTCATTGGCATGTTTTTATTTTCTTTACTGAAAGTGGGTAGATTGAGAGGTGAGTTGTGAGAAAGCCTTGTCCATGAAGCCACCTGCCTCATCTGAAATTCCTCACTTGAAAAAAAGAAAAAAAAGAAATTCCTCACTTGTGGCAACATCAGGTTCTCTGTCCTGTTTCAATGGGGCCTGGCTTTGCCTAGGCACCCCATTCTTTTCGAGGATCCAGGGATATCACTATGGGACACAGAGTCTACACCCCAGGCTTAACCACATCCTTCCTCACCAAGACCAGTGTGCCTTCCTCCCCGGCAACAGTGCCAACCACAGATCCCAGTGACCTACTTGGCCCTAGCAACAGCACCCACCAATAAGGGCCTGATGCGAGGGAGACCCCAGCACACAGTCCCCCATCCTGGACTGATAACCGCCTAGCTCAACTCCCCCCACTGCTCCTCCACAATAAAAGCCTGCTTCATCTTTCATTCAAGGCCAACTTCTGGACTCATGATCACTAAAGATCACTAGCACCCAAAGCCTAAGCAAAAATTGAACAAAGAGAGCAGAATTAATTTGTGAAACCTGCCCCATCAAGCTTTTAGGGTACAAAGGAAATCCATTCATTGGATACACAATTTTTCAACTTATTTGAATACAGGTATTGGCTGATTACATTGGTTACAAAAATTTTCACCTACTTTGCCTAAGAATGTGTTTACCTCACTTTTTAAGGATTTCTGCTGCATCAGTTTAGTTAATCCCGTTGTTTATTTTCACCTTTTTACAAGCAGGGGCTCCAAGGTCAGCCCTTATTAGCACATCCCTTACTAGTTGTCAAGGAAACATGGACCCTATCAGTCTGTAATTGTCTGTGGCTCCCTGAGTTTAAGGAGGAGGGTGGGAGGGTCCTGCCACACCATGACTCAAAGGAAGAAGTCAGGAGAGTTTTATTGGAAATAAGGAGAGAAGAAGAATTCCAGGATTTCCAGGTGAATGGGCTTGCCACCAAGATGCTTTGTCAGGGGTAATTTACACAGCCAAGTCACAGCATGGATATAACGTGGGTTAAACTACAATCAGCCTGTAGGATTACAAGTACAGTCACTCAGCTAATATTGATCCAATAGGGAAGCAGATCATGTAGCAAGGGTACCTGGGAAGAACAAAGGCATTTTGGGGAAAGGATCAGTCCCAGATACTCTAGCCACCCACCTGGGTGACTGATGGCTATGTGGACTTACTGGACAGGTGACGCTGATTAAAGTATAGTCTCAAATTATTGTTTATCCCTTAGAGAGCCACAAAGGCCTGGCCATTGCATCTTTATCTTGAGACCTGGCCTTCTTCAAACATGCCTTAGCCACAACTCTGTTGTCTTTATTTTTGTGATCACTTCCTTGAGAGACCAGTCCTGCTCTTACTATATATTAATTTCAGTCTAATTTAGCTACCTAATAGTTTCACCACAAGTCTTTTTTGACCTAACAGGCAGCAAATCTCCAAATTCCTGGATATTCCCTCACATTGCCACATTTCAGCCTCAGGTCCTCGAGGCTTGAAATAAAGAATCTGTCCCTTTTTTAATGAGTTTGGAGAAGGGTAGGGATTTAGCTCAAGTGGTAGAGTGCTTGCCTAGCAAACACAAGGCCCTGAGTTTGATCCCCAGCACCAGCCCCCCACACACAAAAAAAACCGCTTGCAGAGCAAGGCGCAGTGGCACATGCCCGTAATCCCAGTGAGGTAGGAATAGGGCGTGGCCTGAGCTGGCTGGGAAGATGGGTGTGACCGGAGGGAATGGCCTAGACCTGATGTCAGCCTGGGGCTCGAAATCCAAATACCCTCTTATCACAGGATCAGGAAATGAGATCAGGAAACTCTCATGAGAACTGAGACGGGATAAATAGAAATTATACCACGAGGTCGCTCTCTTGCTCTCTTGCCCCTTGCTCCCTAACCCCCATCCCCTTTCGGCTCCCTAACTGCCCGGTGTGATGGCTTGATGGCTATTTCATTCACATGGCAGAACCAGTTTCCTTTTCTTTTGTTACTTAAATAAATGTTCTCACAGCCCTCAATTCGCCATTCAATTCTTTCCTTGCACGAATTAGAACCTGGAAATACCCCTCCCGTCCAATAACACAACCGCAATTCTGATGTCTCCACCTTTCACTGACTGATGCATCTAGAGTGGGTCTGGGGTCTGAGTACCCCCAACACATTGCTGCCCAGGAACTCTCTCTCTCTGTCGGAGAAAGAAGAGGAGGCAAGTGAGACCAGAGTGCAAGTAGAAGAGAGTTTTGTTGTCAGAGCAAAGCGAAAGCCACAGGACAGGACGGGGGGGGGGGGGTCTAGAGCTGGAACACTGCCTGAGCAGGTCGGGTGTTGGACATTTATAGAGTTTGGGGCCTGTCACCGCCCATCCTCGAGAGGGTCTCTGCTGGATTAGTTGCTGTGCCCATTGTCAGCTCTCTGCGTGGTGAGGGGCTTTTCTCGCTCTCTCTCTCTCTCTCTCAGAAAAAGGAGAACATCAGACCCCATCCCCTTCTGATAACCCAGAGACAGGGGACTTGTTAGTCTCCCTTCAGGCAGGGGAGTTAGAGGAGTTAGGGGACATTAAATACCACATAGTGTATCTTGTGGCGAGTAGCTAAAACTGCGATCTGTCCGCTCTCCCACTTCTAGCTAAAATGTAGGTGTAGATGGGAAGACACAAGCAGTAGGGGCCCCGCTCTGTCTCTTCTATCAATCCCACAACCCTACACGACTTCCTTGAGAGCTCAGTCCCTTTCGGACTGTATATTAATTTCTATCTAACTTAGCAGCCTACAACATCAGGACGGGCTTTATTTAGGATGAAGTGAGCAAGAAAGAGAACATGAACTCAGCAGTCCACGCGGGTTTGTTGCTAAACCCAAGTGGGGCACTTACGGGCTACGAGGCTTTATTACAGCATTTTTTGGTGGGTTTTTGGCGGTGGGTCAGAGAAACAACGGGCCTGTGGCTTGCTGATGTGCCCTCTGTAACCTGCTGACGTGTCCTCGGGGGACTGCTCCTAACCTGTGGGCATGTCCTCTGTGACCCACGTTTCTCTAAAACGGCTGGTGGGCTCATTATTGGCTAGTTATACTCCAAATAAACGTTACCAAGCTCTGGATTGCTGCCCTCTCCTTCTGGAGTTAAGCTCCAGGTTCTTCCCTCCTCGAACAAAGAACTGCATGAAACGAGCCAACAGCAGTGACAAAGTTTATTTAAAAGGCAAAATAGAGATTGGAAGAAACTGGCTCTGCAGAGCAAGCTTGCATCAAACAAAGAAAAAGTAAAAAAAAGAAAAGAAACATACATACCACGCTTGAGAGCCGTGGTATGGGCTCTCATGGAAAGATACGATAGCCGCGGCTCTTTATGGCTTCCTTTATTTTAGGGTGCCCAAACCCGTAAGAATTTCTACATCCAGGTCCTGAGAGGCAGCGCTGCAGTCGCACGCCTCAGGCTGACTTCAGGTCTAGGCCGATCTTGCAAGAAGTCACATCTCTTTGGGATTTTGGAATTAACAGGTCACGTCTGTTTTCCCAGCCAGTTTTAATCATGCCCTACTCTCCTACCACAGGCTCATTTGAATTGTGTCTTTTTTAGGGGTGCTGGGGATCGAACTCAGGGCCTCGTGCTTGGTAGGCAAGCACTCTAACCACTGAGCTAAATCCCCAATCCTGAACGGTCTGCATCTTGTCCGGGCTCTATAAAATATATCCACATCTACTTTCTTTTGTTTGCCATTTTCTTTGACTGTCTTTTTCCATTCCCTCACTTTCAGTCTATTTGTGTCCCGAAGATAAAATGGATCTCTTATACGTAAGCAGCATGGTGACCTGTTGGGTCACATGTTTTTAAACAAATCTGTTCAGGCACTTTGTCTTTTTGTTATCAGGTAGCTTGTTTCTAAAGGGACCTAGAATGCTCACCTCTCCTTCTGGAGTTGGAATCCAAATTCTTCTCGCCTCAAACAAAGAATTGGGTGAGACAAGCCAATAACGATGCCAAAACGTTTATTTGAAAAGTGCAGGGTAAACCAGGCATGGTGGCACACACCTGTAATCCCAGGACTTGGGAGGCTGAGACAGGAGGATTGCCTCAAGTTCAAGGCCAACCCAGACTACATAGTAAGTTCAAGGCCAGCCTGCTGCATAGCCAGACCCTGTCTCAAAAAGAAAAGAAAAGAAAAGAAAAGTGCAAGGTAAATGGGTATGGAAGAAACCAGCTCTGCAGAGCAAATTTGGGTCAAACAAAGGGAAAGAAAGGGTAAAAGCAAAATTGAAAGTACACGCACACACACATTTTGTGAGAGCTCAAGAGAACTTTTACATATGGGTCCTGAGAGGCCGTGCTGAGCCTGACGCCTCAGGTGGAGGTCTAGTGAGGGCTAGTCCAGCCTATTGAAAACACGCTCAGTTCTCTGGAGAAGTCCAAGTATGGGGCTTTGGGGACTGTTTTGCGCCTGCGTCCCACTTAACAAGTCACACCCACTTCCCAGCCAATTTTTGCCACCCCCTAATCTCCTACCTCACTTTCAATATGTCACTCCCCTTCTTTGTGACGTGCAGTTTCTGTTGACAAGTGCTTTGGCAGCTGTGTAAGTGTTGTCCTATATGCCATGAGTTTCTTCTCTCTTGCTTTCAAAATTCTTAAACTGGGTGTAGTGGCACACGCCTGTAATCCCAGCACTCAGGTGGCCGAGGCAGGAGGATTGTGATGAGTTCGCTTGGGCTACACAATGAGTTCAACACTAGCCTGAACGACACGGCAAGACCCTATCTCAAAAAAACAAAAGATTCACACTGTCTTTATGTTGTGGAGGACTTTTTAAAAATTACTCTTGCTTTAGAGTCCTTTGACTTTCTGAATCTGGATGTCCATATCCCTCCCAACATGTGGGAAATTTTTAGACAGTATTTCTTTATATAATCTTTTCACTGCTTTCTCCACCTCTTTTCCTTCTGATACTACTATAATTTGTATAATGCATTTGATGGTATCCTATAGGTCCATCATTATTATTATTATTATCATTTGGTTTTTGCAGTGCCGGCTGGCCTCAAACTCATTATGTAGCCTCAGGGGCTGGCCACAAACTCCCAGCTGTCCTCCTGCCTCGGACTCCCAGGTACTGGGATTACAGGTGTGCACCACCACACCTGGCCTGCCTTCATTCTTAACTACAGTTGATTTGGGTAGTTACATTGCAACAATAAATTTTAGTTATTATTTCACTTACTTGGTGTATTCCCTGTCTCCTTATTGAGCTTTGGCTTCCTTGTTAACTTACTATGGTCCTCAAACCTTTTAAACTAATTTTGGCAAATTATCAAAGATGTAAAAATTACCATAACAATAAGATCCCTTTCAACTGTGATAATTTTAATAAAAATGATTGTTTCCTTGCCTGGCATAATTGCACTAAAATTAATATTCTCACACATTGCAAGAAGAAATTAGTTACTGTAGAGAAAAATCGATAAATTTTCAAAGCTTTGAATATGGAAACCTAAGCTATCTAAAAATATTTCTCCTACCAAATACCTCAATATACCTAGAGAAACTGGGTATAATATAATGAACAACCTCTGAAACACAGAGAGCCTAACACGAGAAAATTAACACAAGAAAATTAACACAAGAAAATTAAGGGAGGATTTGTATCAGCCCAGAAACAGCAACAGAGAGTATTTTATCTGAGGACTAGACATGTTTTCACCTCTCCAGACTCCTTTGAGAAATGCAAATTAAAACAACACAGAGATTTCCTCTCATCCCAGAAAGAACGGCTGTCATCAAGAAAACAAATAGTAATGAAAGCTGGCAAAGATGCAAATACCTATTGAGAGAACCAGCCATCCTGGTATCTAGTTTGATTTCTTCAAAATTTTTTGGCTTTGAGCAGCCCAGCTAGAAGCCCAGGGAGGTGGCAGGAGAGACTGATGACGAGATTTCCTGGGAGAAGGGATGTCTAACCAGAGACCTAAAGGAAGAATGGAAATGGGGCAAGTGAGAGAATGTAGCTGGAGGAAGGGGGTCCCAAGCAAAGAAGGAAGGAAGGAAAGAGGGAGAGGAGGGTGGAAAGGAAAAGAGCAAAGGAGAGAAGAGGTTGGGCAGTAAGGAAGGGGGAGAGAGAGCCAAAGAGTATAGATAGATAGATGATGGATAGATAGATGATAGATAGATAGACAGATAGATAGATAGATAGATAAATAGATGAACAAGGGTGATACATTTCCAGGTCCCCAAAATACTGCCTGGACTTCCAGGCTTGTGCATCCTTCATCCCAAGACAGGCTCAGTGCAGAGGCATCTGGGAGCCTGTCACCAGGGAAGACATCTGCAGAGATAAATGTCCCCCCCATCTTGGCCTTAGTCCTTTGCACACAAGGCCGCCCCCAGCTGGGCCGCACAGCATCCCCAAAGGTCTCCAAAGAAAATAACTGGAGCCCTGTCTCCAGGGCCATTTTCTAGGATGAATAGGCGAATGCTGCGGGGACTGGAAGGCAGAAGGTATGAGGATCAGAGAAAATGGGAGCGCAGGCAGCCCCTGATGTGGGGACAGGAGAAGGGCCTGATACGGGGTCTATAGCCCCAGTCACCCGGCTCCTGGTCACTCACGAAGCCCATCTGCTGCTCACAGCTGCCCCGTTTCCATGCCGGCCATGGTCTTTAGGGTTCACTCAGGGGCAGGGAGTGTTCCCCATGCCCGGTCAGGGGAAAGGCATTTCTAGGGCAGACGGGCAATACTGTGGCACTGTGTGTGTGTGTGTGTGTGTGTGTGTGTGTGTGTACTCACACATCACTTGTGTGTGCTTCTGTCTGTGCTGTGTGTGACTATATTACAAAACAAGAGAAATTTACTCTGGCTGATCTGGAGGCTGTAATTCAGAAACCAAGGTATCAGCAGGGTTATGCTTTCCTGATTAAATCTGCTAAGACTCTATTTCCTATTTCCAAACAAGGTCAAATTCTAGGTAGACACGAGCATGAGTTCTACGGGGACATTGCTCGACCGACCGACACAAAGCGCTTGAACACGCAGCTCCTGCGCGGCCCTAGCTGATCTCCCGCTCGGAAGCGGGCGAGGCACTCGGGAAGCGCTCGGTAGGTACATGCAGAATGGGGAGCGATGATGTCTCCAGTTCTGGCTGAGTGTCTGCTGGGTGTGGCTGCCATGCGTATTTCAGAGGCTGGGTAACTGTGTTGCTGCCGAGCTCTGTCTACTTTTTGTCCCTGTGTGCGCTGTCCGGGTTGTCCGTGCACCAGGGCACAGGCGCATGGGCAGAGAGGTCTGTGCAATGTGAATAGCGCCCCCCTCGAGAAGGGCAAGGACGGTGACAGGATCTGGGAGCACCCTGCGCGGACACTAGCTGGGGCTTTGCTTGGGAGCCTGCAGCTGCAACAGGACACTGTTCTTGCTCCTCCTGAAGACCCAGGAAACTAGGAAAACCCCTCGGAGATTCTCACCAGAAGCTGTTCTGGGAGAGGATACAATGGAGCCTGCGCCAAGAAAAAGGGAGCCGAGAAAACCTTTTTATGTAATTTTTAGTACTATGTGTGCATTTAGGAATCTGAGTGCTGGGTGCTGGGGAGGCATTCATATTGTCACAGAGGGAATTAGCCCGGAATGAGGTTGAAGCCTTGGATTGTTGTGGTGCCCATACGGGTCAGGCGGCAGGAAAGGATGAGTGGAAACCATGTCAGCAGTCAGCAATCGGCAGTGAGAATGGACACTAGCAATGAGAACAGCTCTGGTGGGCGAGTCCCGAGGCTCTGTGCCGAGCACTTAGTGTGACATCCCCGCGAGGGGCCGCGAGGACAGGTCTGCAGTGGGGGGACAGGTCTGTGATGAGAGCTTGGCTCTGCAGGGCCCTGCAAGCTGCGAGCACCCCGGAAAGCTGTCACCGGCAGCCAGAGGAGGGTGGAGCCGAGGCAGGGAGACTGCAGGCGGATGGCCAGAGCTGGGTCTGTGTTCCCGCGATGCACAGGCAGCAAGAGGGGTCCAGAGATGGTGGCCGAGGGACAGCAGGGATGAGGAATAGGAAGGAAGAGAGGAGGGTTGTGACTGGTGCCCCAATTAGCTGTCAGCACACCGGGCCCCTTACCCCGAGCCCATGATGCTTTCTTCGTGTGTGGGGAGACCTTCCCTGAGTTAAAGCAAATGGCTCATTTTCTTTGTGGGATTTTCACTCTTACAAGCCTTGAGCTGACTTTAGCTCTAGAAGAACAGCTGGCAGCAACCTGCAAGACACGATTGGGGGCAAGTTCGTGGTACTGGAGTAAACTTTGCTCCAGGGTAAGCATTTGAAAACCTATTATCAAAATAGTAATTTAAGTAAGTCAATTATATACATGTGGGTATATATATATGTATGTATTAAATATATAATCAAAAATTTTTGTTGAGTTTAAACTACCGACTTTCGGATTCTTTGTACTTTTCGGTGGGTGACATTTTATCCTGACTGACCACCAAGACTGTGACAGTTCTGTTTTAGTCCCATTATCATCCCGCGGCACTCCTGTCTACTCCTGCCTGCCGGCACCTGTTCTACCTTCCTCAAAAACTATCTTTCCATTTGCCTGTATTATCATAAAATGTGTGCAGTTGCGGACACGGTCGACTCTCTTCTCTGAAAAGTTGCTCTTCTTTTCTACCCAGCACCGTGTTTTCCGTTTCATCCACGTTGCCACATTGAGGTCAAGTCTGTGGTCCCGAATGCTGTCTAACGGTGCACGCGCATCTTATTTTTTATTAGTCCCTGTTTGCAGTACAGAATGTTTACATTCCTTGTGCAGAGTTGGTGCACATACACAACACAACTTAATTCCTTTTTT
>PVJO010026039.1:0-21738 GCA_004026905.1 Hystrix cristata
AGGGAACAATTTGGATAGTGATGGGTGGAGAGGTCCTAAGGGCAGCAGAAGACTCCCTCAGATGGGACTTGGAAGGAATGGGATGAGAAATAAGGATGGAAAGGAAGGACTATTCACAGAGCAGGGTCAGAGCATCCAGTGAGGCACGCAGGTGTCCAGGACTAGCAAGAGTGAGAAGCCATTGCCGTCATGGGCCCAGTGAGCAAGGGAAGGAAAGTGTTACTGGACCTCCATGAGAGCTGGAGCCCTAGATGATGACCAGCAGGCAGGAGCTATAGTCTGGGAGGGTGCAGCCTCCGTGTTATGGTTTGTGCCTAGATGTCCCCCCAAAGCCTCATGTGCTCATAGGTGGGGCTCAGAGGTGGATGAATCAAGAGTGTGTGGGATTAAGGGTGTATGATCACTAAATCAATCCACTGATTGGTCTGGCACCGCCCTAATCCTGGCAGCCTGGATAAGATATAAAGAGCAGAAAGAAGCTGCTAAACTCCCTTTTGCTTGCCTTGCTGCCTTCTGCCTGTCTGCCAGACCATCCTGCCCTGGAGCCAGCCCCTTATGGACTGAAACCTCCACAAACTGTGAGCCAAATAAACCTCTCCCCCTTCAACTTTGGGTGTTGGGTAGTTTGTCTCAGCAACAAGAAAAGTAACTAAGACACTCTGCCAGACAGGGAAGGAATGGACGTCTCAGCCAGGGGGTCAGCTGCTGGAATCCCCCACAGGGAAAGAAAGGGCAGAAAATGACTTTCAATAGAGGAGGTGGCAAAGAGCAAATACAACACACTGGAAAGTGCATACATTCAAACCTATAAATGAAATTGCACTCATCACTCCACTCACTACAGCAAAATTTCGTTCACACCATCTTCCAAAGATGCCTCAGGAACTTCCGAATTGTTTCTCTCTAACTTGTCTTTATTAGAGCTACCAGAATAGAAAGGTCATTGTGATTTCTAAAGACAGAAAGTCGCATACGTTTTTTGTGAATGTGATACTCTCAGATGCGCCTCAGATTGGTGCTAGGCCGCTCTTACAGTTGCAGAAACACAGTAAGGAAAAAATGTGTCTCTTTTCCAATTAATAATACTTGGAATAAAAAAATAGCAATTTATGTGGTATTTACAGTTTGTGCTTTTTTAAAAGTAGATGGTTTTAGTATTCTGTTTCTAGATACACAGCAGTGGTCTCCACCCTAGCTACTTGTCAGTATCAACTTCAGAACTTACACCCGGTACAGAATCCTGCTACCCCCCTCAGAGTGTCTCAATTGAAAATCATTAACTTAAAATTATGGACATATGATTAGGAAGCTCTACATAGAGACTTTTATCCAGACCTCTTTGATCTATCAATAAAATTTAACATCATTCTGTGTTATGTTGTTAGAAGATCACCCATGTTAGTCCCAAGATGATTTATTAACTGGAGGTATATACCCAAGAGAAATAAAAATTAAATTTCACATAATTTCATGCTCTTATAAAGAAATGGATTTAATTCAAATTGAGGCTTTTCACAGAATTAAAATTAGTTTTTAGTTAAAGGCTAGAGCTGTGGCATTTCTGAAAATTAAAATGAGCAATCTGAAACTTACCTCTGGGGCCTTCCAAGTCCAGCTCAAGTGGCTGCAGAGAATGACCAGCAAAAGCACATGCAAAGACACCAAACTTTTTTCCTCCATGTCTCCATCAGAAAGCACTCCTGCTATCCCCTGACTTAGCAAAGTATTCCACTCATACCTCCTATTTTATTTTTGTTTGCATATTAGTCTTACATTTCACCTGTTGGATTTTCATGTAATTGTTTGTGTACATGTCCTATGTGACCATTTGGCGTTCAGAGCTTGTATCTTGTTCATTTTTGCATCATTATGCACACCGCTGATCCATAGGTGTTCACTCTATTGAATTAATATATTGCTTTTACATTTTTCAGATCTCTCAAATGAACTGGGTAAAAAAAGATGCACCTGAACTGATGATATCATTTATTTACTTACACCTTTCCCCATCATACCAGCCCTAAGGGGCCAATATCAACTCTTCCTTTTGAAAATCAGATCCCCCCTCAAAAAAACATGATATTCCACCTACAGTGATACCACGCTCAGTTTGACTTTACAAGGGCCATGGATTTAAGATCCAGGATTTCTGAAAATGCTGTTTTGGGGGGTTTTGTTTTTGTGTGTGTGTGTGTGTGTGCCGGGAATCAAACTCAGGGCCTTGTACTTCCTAGGCAAGCACTCTAATCACTGTGCTAAATCCCCAGTCCCTGGGGAAAATAAAAAATTTAAAAAAAAAAAAAAATGCTTTTTTGGGCACAGGTGAATTTCCTTGAATTTTGTATGTCTCTTGATTTTCTATCTTGAGCCTCCCTTCAGCCCTCTGCTGATGAATAACAAACACCTCATCTGTTTTCACTCTGTCATTTTTAATCAAAGGTTAAAGCTACTTACAAAATGGAGGATACTGTTTAAAAAAAAAAAAAAACTACAGATCTTATTTGATAGCCAGAACCTTCAGTAAAAGATGTATCTAGAAATGCTACCCTTGAAATCATGCACGTGGTGAAAAGGGACCAGAACTGATGAATTTTAATATATTTAGGCAAAGTCCCAAGGCCTGTCACACCAGCTGGCCGTTCCTGCTTCAGCCATTAAAAGTGGCCCTTCTCTGTGGCCAACAACAGAAATGTCGGTCAATCGGGCGCAGCTGGAGGTCCGGGCTTGGCGCCCACTCGCAACCTGGCCCCTCCTTTTCTTTCCCCCAGGCTAGGACGGAATGAAAGGGTCAGGACCAGCAGTGGGCACAGAGAAAGGGAGAACCAAGGTGCTTAATCCAGATGAAAGATTGATTGCTGCGGCATCTCAGGCCTTAGCCCATTAGGTAAGGTTTAACCCCTGCAAAGCAGGTCACTTGGTAAAAACGGATGGAAAATGCAAACTTCAGGTTGAAAGACGGGGCGGAGGCAAGGGGAGAAGCTCGCTGCATATGGTGTTCCATTAATAGGTATCACACTCCATAATGGGAACATTTTTATACAAATGTGTTCTTTGGAATCCAGCCAAGAGCAGGGCACCCTAGTGAAATCACAATGCACAGCTAATGAGCTATTTTTGGTGAATTTGGCACTAGAGACTAATAGAACCAATTTGTCCCCAAAATGTTAAATCATTTAGCGCTTCTTTGGAAGTGCTAAGTGCATCTAGAACTTTTCGGAGCTGTCAATAAAAAAATAAGACACTATTCAAAAGCCTCCAGTCTTGCCTTGCAGTCCCTTATCCTCAGATTAGAGGGCTGCTGGGCACCCGAGGAGACTGAGCAGAGCCTGCTAACTGGGAGAAGCCAGTGGTTGGATTGAGTCACAAACGCGCTGCCCTGATTGGCAAAGACTCCAGAGAGAGTGGGCACACCTTATCAGCCCTGCTGCCAACATGTGCTTCTTCTGCCATCACTGGCGTCATCTCTCCATCCTCTTCATGCCCTGCCATCCACTGATGCCCTCTTCGGCACTCCCATCCACCCAGGCCTCCAACCTTTGACTCCTCCTTCTCACTGACCATTTTCTCGTGTACTTCACCATTCCCTCTGTACCAGCCCTCAGCTCTACACTTCTGGATTTTTAAAATTGTCTGCCAGAACTCTCTCCTACTAGCCTCCCTCACTTCCAGGCTTCCTACATATTGATGACAGATGAATCTTCATTAAGTGACACTCTCAAAAAGTTACCACCTATTTGGAAACTTTCAATGACTCCCTGGTACCTGCCACAACAAGTCTGAGCCCAGCCATCTGACTGTCAAATCCTTTATAAGATGACCCCGTTCAACCAAGATAGCCTTATATTCCACTAGCTATCTTACCTTGCTTGACTCAGGAGAATCATTAACCATCACTGAATAAATAAATCCCTGCTACTGCTCACCCTGGAGCCCACTACAAAGAGTGAGCAAGTTACACCAAGCTGTCAATGTGAGAAACAATAAAATCCAGAAGTAAAACCTGCAATTTAAAGCATCTGCCCTTGTGAATTACAAAGAGCTCAGGTTAAAAAACACCATTTATTTTCTCGGTCTGTAGTCCAACCACCCCAACCCCTCAAAAAGCACCCCCAACATAAATCCAAATTTGGTGCAAATTCACAACACTACTTTTTATGCTGCAATAACAAATAAAAGTGACTTCACCGAGATGACTAATTGTCCCATACATGTCCTCTGCCATCCTCAGACTGGCCTGGAGTTCCAGGAACACCAGTATTCACACTGAATCTCTACCTCCACATCTGTGTCGCTGTTCTTGGCCTATGCCTTCCTCTCTACACAATCCTTCCAAATCCCGTTCTGTAACATTAGTCCCCACCCCATCCCTTCAAATATGCCTGCTCGTAACACCTTCACTCTCCAGAATTTTATTCTTGAAAGAGTATGTGCAATACCACTTATTACTCAAGTTGATGTTCTCTCTATAACTAATAGCTAATCACTTCAGAGAAGTCATTTTTGCTTCCTCGAGAAAAAGGTTTTAATTTAAACTTTTGTTTCCACTGAGAGCTATTTTCATAGTAAGTACCAAAAAATATCTCTTGGTTAGTCAGCCAATTCATGTTTTAATTCTACTCCTGTAGTGTCTAAAATGGTTCTGAACACACAGCAAAAGCTTAAATGTCTAGTTAATAATTAGACATATTTGTGAAGCCCTTTTTAATCTACTCCAGATAGCAGGTTGGAATATTTCCTGTCAGGGTAGATACTGTGCTACAGAAGATTAACCATCCTCCAAAAATCTGGGCTTCCTCTTCTGGTATATAGAGTTGCCCCTAAGAAAAAATTTCTCTGCATCTAAATGAAGCCACCAATGGAATAGGGGTCATGGTCACTTCTGGGCTAAAGTGGATAAAAAGAAAAATGTTTTCTCCACCTTTCTTTTCCCAGATGGAGAGAAGCCACCAGGACACAGGTCTTTAGAGGCTTTAGAGTGTGGGCGTCCAACCTCCAAGCGTGCTTGGGCCACACTGAGTGAGGAGAAATTACATTAGGCTGCACATAAAATACAGACTACAGTTAATGGAGATAGGTAACAAAACGGCTTTTATTTTTAATATTTTTAATCATAACTTTAAAAAAGAAGTCTGCATACAACTAGTGGGATATATGATCTTGTTTTTATGAAACAAATGCATCAACATCTGGTTTGGTGGAAATGGTTGCAACTTTCAGTGAGTTCCCGAGCTGTTCCTTGGAAACTCTAATTTCACGCTTCATGAGCTTCACCCTTAAAATACTTGTTCACAAATGTATATACTGCCAAAAGATATCGACACAAATAATGTGTGACTGTGAAGTGAAAATATCACCTGAAAATCACATAAAAATGTCAAAGTTTAACATCTTGTGGGGCCACATTACTAGCTGTCCCGCGTGGCATGCAGCCCACAGGCCACATGTTGGACACACCTGCTTTAGAAGATGGTGTAGCCAAAAATTAGAAGGAAACAGATCCCTAAATCACCACGCAGGAGAACCTTCCTGTCAATCAGGATAACCTTCATTAGACTGTTACATATATGAGAAATAGATTTCTATTGTGGTTAGCTACTAAAAATCTCAGATTTGTTACAACTGACCAATCACCTACCTACCCCCAAAAGGGTAAAGTTGCCACTGAGGGGAAGAGCAGTTTGAGATGAGAAGCAATTAACCTCTTATGCATTAATACATGATAAGTTATCAAGCTGAAGGCTAATTGGTTTCCAGAGTGTGCCTCTATACATTTAATGAGGCACTCAGACATGTTCCCTAGTCCTAAGAAAATGATTTTATAGTGTGTTCTAATGTATCCAGTCTCACAGTTACAAGAATTCCATGAGGATGCCTATTCTGTCTTCAGCCCAAACCACTTTCTTTTAGAGCTATATAAATAAATGCTGCTACGTATCTCTAACTGGCTATTTCCTGGCCCCTCAAATATGGGATCCCTAAAAGCAATCTCTTCTCTCTCTCATTCCATTGTATTCCTCCTTCTGAAAGTTCTAAATTAGTAGCACCAATATCTCTCTGAAAATGAGTCTAAACCCACAAACCTTAGGTCTCTCTGCTCCTGTACTCCTTCTGAGTGGTTTACCACTTCTGTCATAGCATCCATGTCCTGGGATCATTTGTGCATATGTCTTTTCACTAGACTATGAACTTCTTAAGTCAGTGTCCAAATCTCTTTATCATTCAAATGTTTGCTCAACAAGAGAATAAATGATCATAAACCTGATCATAAATATAAGAGCTAAATTATACTTTAAAAATAAATGAAGAATATATAGAACATCTTCATCACATCAGATTACTAAAGCAAGAAATTCTTAAATTTTATAACAAAAGCATGATCCATAAAAGAAGAAATTGATAAATTAGACTTTGTAAATATTTTGGACTTTAACATGCCATCAGGAAATGAAAAGACAAGATGGACTGGAAGAATATATTTGCAAATTATTTTTCTGATAGAACCTGTATCCAGAATATATATATGTATATATGTATATCTATGTATATATATTGACTGATAGTCATATATATATAGTCATATATATGTATATATAGTCATATATATATATGACTATCAATCAATAATAAAGACAATTTAAAAATAGGTAAAAGATATGAATAGAAATTTCACCAAAGAAAATATATAAGTAGTCAATTAAGCACATAAAAAGATGCTCAACATCATTAATAATTAGAGAAACAAAAATCAGAATTTCAGTAAAATATCACTTCACTCTCATTAGAAAACTTGTAATAAGAAAGAAAAGAAAAAGTGATGGCATGGATATAAAGAAGCTGGACTCCTCAAAATGTTGTTAATGGGAATATAAAATGATGCGATTACTTTGGAAAACAGTTTGGGTATTTCCTAAAATTTAAACATACATTTACCACATGAGGTAGAAATTTTACTCTTGTTTGTTCGAGGGAAATGAAAACAGTCTATGCAGGAGAGAGGAAATTGTGTATCCACACAAAGACTTGTGTGAATGGTTTAATAGCAGCATTATTCATAATGCCTAAAAAGTGGAATCAATCCAAGTATTCAATATCTAATGAATGGATAAACAAAACTGTGTTGTGGTGATAGGTGCATAGTTCTGTAAATTTACAAAACTCAATGAATTGCACACTTAACACAGGTAAATTTAATGATAGCGAGTTGTAACTGGATAAAGATTTTTTAAAATAGCTTTGCATCTATAAAGATGTAACAAATACTACCACAGTGACAACATACATTCATGCACCTCCCATGTGCCAAGCCATGACAGACAGTGGCCTCTATATATGTAACTACATGTACAAGCATTTTTACAACAATGCTATTAGAGAAGTGCTCTTACTTTCCTGTTTTGCACATAATACCGAGGCACAGAGAGGTTAAGTAATTTGTCCTTATATCTGAAAAAATGACAGATCCTCAGATATTGGGAAGGAATTAAATTGTCAAATCACTGTAATTGCTATATCAAAAGGATGTCTCATTTTGCTAAAATAATTGCTGGAAATAAACAATGTTTGGGTTCTTGATTCTTTTTCCCTTGAGTAACAAATTAATAATAAAATACTTAGTCTGAAATGATACAAAAGACTTAAAATTATCATTCAATTCTTCCTGGTCATTTTCACTATGTAAAAGTGGTGTTTCTATTAACACACCGCTATGAAAGGCAGGGTTTTATGTTAGCACATTACACACTATCAGAGGCAGGCCATTAAGCTTCATTCTACTCCAGTTTGTGGATTGAAGTGCTTTTGAACGCAGAAGGGTGTAAAACGTGACAATGCCTCGAAGTTGGTTAAAGTGAAACACCCCACTTCCCCTCGACAATGACCAGCTTCACACGCGGCACCCACGTCTACAGCCATCTTTCAGAGTCTTCTGTACTTGTGATTTCAAACATACCACTTGTCGTTGCCTTCCCATAGGCGATGTGTGTGATGGTGCAATGCCCACAAGAGCCCAAGCTTCTACACTTCATATAAGCATTGTATTGAGGTAATTTGTTGATAATATCTAAACTCGCTTGCACTGTAATTAACAATTCTATTCTTGTCCATTTGGAAATGGACAAGAAAAAAATTAAAGCCATTGGAAACCATGTGGTTTCATTTGGATAGCAGTAAACTCAGGCTTCTGCCGTGCTATATAGAACACTATCAAATCACTGAAGAGTCAACTGAAGTTAAGTCACATGATTAACATAAATTTGAGGGAAGAACAAGGGTCTTACATTTTTAAAAATGAGATAAACTTTTTAAAATTTTATTAGTACATGTTTGCAGTACATAAAGTTTACATTCCTTGTGTGGAGTCGGTGCTTGTACAGAACACATCTTAATTCCTTTCTTTCGTCATCTTTTCCTCTCCTCTCTCCCTCCTCCATCCATCTCTTGATCCACCTCCCATTGGCAAAAATATCTCCCTACTTCCTATTCACTTAACATTAAGGTCTTGAGGTGCATCCATTTTCCTACCAATGACTCAGGTTTATCTTTCTTTATGACTAAGTAATACTCCATTGTGTGTAAACACCACATTTTCTTTATCCATTCATCTATCAATGGACATGTAGGCCACTTCCATGGTTTAGCTATTATGAATTGTGCTGCTTTTAATTCAGCTACAGTTGATTGAAATGTTTAGATTTTGACATAACAGATAATGCATTGACTTGTGCAAGCATTTCCCGCAAAAATAAGATTTCTTTCTCTCCTCCACCCTGCTTTTCCCCATTCTACCCTCCATATTAAGAGTAACAGCTTCTTTTTCCAGAGGCTGAATCGATAATTTCGTTTCTTCATTACAAATCTGAAGACAATTGCAGCAAATAAAAAATGGAATTTGACTTGCTGATGCTTAATTATTGATGTGGCCTTTTAAAAACGTATTTGGTTCTCTGAAACAGTTTCTCAGAACTGCACGCCATTCCTCACTGGTTCCCTATTCTGTTTGTTCTTGGCCTCTGTGTTCCTTTTCGATTTTCTGCAGGTTCACAAGTGCTGCATCGTCTGCTTTTGAAATGTGTCTTTAGCATGCTTTTGTTTGACAAGGGATGCCAAGGCTGAGCTGACAAAGTCTGTTTGAAAATCTTTTTCCAGGTATACAAGATCAGTGAGCCTGTTCAATGTATACTGTGATTAGAATTTTTCTTCAGATATTTATATCAACATTTCAGTTTTGGGAAGAAATGTTTTCAGAGCCCACCTGTCAGACAGAAACCTACAAAAGGTAAGAAATTCTATCATTTATATATTCAAATGTAGAAATATGTTTGTGGTGAAATGTTGACAATCTCTCCCCATATCACTTAAAAACAAAGGAGGCAGGCTCCATGTACAAAGTCACTACTCCTCCCAGGGCCGGGAACATACATCTCCTCAGGAGTTCTGGTCCTCAGATACGGGATTTGGGGCTTAACATGGAAAGATGTAGGGGTTTTAATCATAAGTATTATAAGTTTGCATAGGGGAGTATAATTTTTAAAATTACATTTGAAGTTCATATCAGACTAAGAGATAGAATAGTTCATAGGTATTTTGTTATGCACATTCAAGAAAATTCATTTCAAATTTAGTGTCTAAGTAATCAAATTTATTAATTAAAGCAAGCCCCACAAGTTATCTCCCTGAAAACATTACCTTTACCACCCTCATTGGCCAGGACACACACATAGAACATTGTGTCATTTTTTACATATTTCCACAATTCAGACAGTAAACTAATTCAGACTAACATTCTCCCAGTTTTAAAAAATTACACTACACCAGACTGCCTTTGTCTCTGTTAAAGATATATTTTATTAGTCATTTCTTTAGAGGATATTCACTGGTCTTTTACTATATACTAGACACACTTCCAAATACTGAGGCTGTAGCTGCAAATAACAATATCTGAACTCAAGAAGTTGCAGTCCAGTGAAGGCAAAAAAAGAATCAGATGTGTTCTCAAGGTCAAAGATAAATAAAAGAACTTCAAGATTCCAACATGTAAATAATAGTATCGGCCATTGAAAATACTTTGCAGAATGAATGAATAAACAGATCATTAAATGCACTTTGAGATTGTATGTAGCTTTCTTTCCTAAAAGCATATTAGACAACAATTATTTTACGTTGCATAATTACTTTATGTTGTACAATCTATTTTTTATGGACATAACTATGTTCAGTTCTCAATATACTTTTCTATCAAAAACAAGTTCATATCCCACCTGATTCTGTAATTACAATGTATGAATGAAAGATGCTTTCCATTACAAACTACCACTAGCCAATCTTTCTTTTTCTTGTCCTCAAGTGCTGATCTTTGATGGTAATGTATGTCAATCCAAGTTTCTAAACCCAACAGAAACAGGTGAGAAGATAGAGGACAAACAGATGCATACAAGCGTTCCTTCACTATTACTCTAAGGTCTGAGGGCTAGAGCCTGGCTTCGATGTCCTTCCCAGAAAGTACAAGTTCTGTTTGCTGATTTTATAGCAACTTGAGACACTTTTTGTACGCCTAAAAGAGAAAGAGAGAGACAAGATGTGCCCATTATGTGGTTAAGCAGTTCATCTTCACATGGGAGAAGCTAAGTGATGAGTTCCACCCTAGCTGGACAGCCAGTCCTCAGGGTCACCACAGCCACTGAAGACCAAGGTCAATAAAGACAGTGTTTTTTTTCTTTGTCTCTTCATGATTTGGCTTAACTGGTGTGTTTGCTTTACTCCTTCATATACAGAAGGGCTAAATCCATGCTATGTATTCATGCCATTTTTTTTAGGTGCTGCAAGATTATCCCTGTCACGTGGGCCAGAGAAAGTGTCAGAATCTGTACTATGAAGGAAGTCAGAAAAAAATAAATGTCACTTTAAGATGGAGGTGTATCTGCAGCCTGTTTCATTTTGCATTTCTGCTAGCTTTAACTGGACACATTATACAGAATCTCTTGTTTTTTCTGCAGAAATTCCGGAGTTGTCTAAGAATCCCCCAGATAAGAATATCTAATATACTCTGAGAGGTGTTACTACACTCACAAATTCAAATGATAAAAACAAATAGGGCTTTGCAAAACATGTATAAAACCAACATACATGTTAATGTCTATGGTCTACCAGCTTAGGATAGAGGACCCCAGAGAGAAACACTTCAGAATTCCATAACTACACCTACTTCAGGGTTCGTTTCAGGAATGAAGAGTAGATAATCATTTGTTTCGGATGCACAGGAGGTAAGCAGGGAATTTGAAAGGTGAGGGAGGGAATATTCTTATTGGGGATAAAATGGAAATTATTTACCCTAGCAATCCTCATTATCCTGTTGATTTCCATCCTACTGACACTAAGAGGTCCTCTTATCTCCCACATACTCCCCCTCTACTCTTACAATTCTCTATTCCCTTTGATTTCATGACAAAAATTTGCAAGTCTGAAACTTATATTTCACCTGAAATGTTAATATTCAAGCTCCATGGATTAAAAGGAGGACTAGGGAAGGCCCCCACTTTCACATCCACAGTCAAGCCTTTAGGATGAGAAGTTTGACAAGCAGAACTGCATGTCCGCTTACCAACGCCTTATCAACACTTACCAATGTTGGCCAATTCGTTGGCTTTTTTCTAGGCTAGTCATTTCATGACAAATTCTAAGTTCATATCAAGATAAAATGAAGAACACTTTTTAGAAGAGTATCCAATATCCAAAAAAAAAAAAAGGCTAATTGTTTTTTTTCTCTTTTTACTTTTTCTCCATAAGACTAGAAATATATTTGCTTGTGGTCTTTTGTTGTAGCAAACAGAACTTCCTCAAAAGGAAGCTATCTTTTAGACCAGAAATATTCTCAGGGCATGAGGAGGAAAATCCATTAAAGAGCTTAATTCTGTTAAAATAAGATCCCTAGCTGCCCAGTGCCTGAGGCAACTCATACAAAAGATGCAGTCTGAAAACTTGACTAAGTCAGCGCTGCTGCTGTCCTCAGTATATAGCCCTCTGTCTCTGTCCAGCGCCTACAACTCCCTAACACCCTGTCTCCAATTCAGTTTCCAATCCAGCAACACCACACCTCAGAGCAAACTTGAAAGAAACTGGTAAGGATCCCTGCTTAGCAAGTGTATTAACCGTGAATTCATAAATCTTCATTTCTTTGTTGGTAAAAACAAATAAAAAATTGATTCAAATATTCATCTCACAGTTGTCCTAAAAACTTTTTTCTGTAAAGAACTTAGCACAATACCCAACATCTATTAAGCATTCAAAAATTATTGTTTTTCTTCTCTCAAAAATGTATCCCTCAAATGTATACCTAGAATTTTTTCTCCCTCAAACATTTTAGGAAAGAAAAACCACCAAGGGAGAATCCTGCAAATAAGCAACTTATTATGAGCCTATAATCATTCAACCAAAACAAAATACAAACACCATTTTTTCAAATATGTACGTTATACTAATTACATCCGAAGTACTTGCCTTCAATAATTTATCCCAAAGGGGGATTATGCTTGTTGATACAGGCCCTGGATCTTAATCAACAAGTCAACATAACTTTGATTAGTTTCTAATTTGTGTAGTTTGAGAAGGAATCTAAAGAAGTTCCAAAAAAAAAATCCTTGGGGGAGACTACAGCAGAGATTTACTATAGAACAGGAGGCTCTTTTTCAGATGTTTCACGGACTATAGCAAAGGAGACCACATAACTATAGCCTGATGGTTCCCAAGCTTCCTTGATGTTGGCAATTGTAACAAACAAGGATGTATCACCATGGGATAGACTCCTTAGGAAAGAGAGCCGCACCCCTCAGGAACAGAAGCTGATTTGGTTCTCTCCTGCCCTGGAGGTAAAGTGACAGCCACACTGTACAGGGGGTTAGTCAGACCCCAGAGAGCCTCTACAACCAGAGTCTTGCTGGTCATCTAGGACTCTGTGCTTTCTCCACAGTCAGGCCACAGGAAACAAAGACATTGGAAAATAAGCCAAATCGCAAGACCTCTTTAAAGAAAGTTGCTTTACTGTTCTGCTGCTGAAAGCATATTCTCACCACTCAACCCAACTGAGGGAGAAGTAGGGGCATGAGGTGGATGTTGATGGGCCATGAACAGACCCCGGCTTATAATGGAGACCTATTCTGAAGCTCAGCACCTACCAAGAGACGAGTTAAAAGAAAAAAGAACAAACCTACCTGTCACATTCATACAGCTTGAGTTGCTCTATTAAAATGGAAAGGTAACACGCTTTGACTATATCACTTTCTCGTAAGACAAGAAAAAAGAATACTTTAGGTAGGTCTCGCTCTTCCAGCAAGATAGAGTAAAACCTCTGCTCTGATTTGCATCCCATTATCAAAGGACCATTCACCTGATGTAGAAATGCAGCTCTCCAGCAATTTATCATTAACAAGAGCATTACTACCTAATGTAAGGGAGCTGCTCTTTCCCGAGGGATTCTGTTAATGGGAAGCTGGAGCCAGATAACAAGCCTGGAAACAGGCTGGCCACAAGAGAGAACGCAATAGACATGCTGTGTATTCCCAGCAAAGGACATTGTCCAGGAGCTTCTGTAAGTTCCTGGCATACTCAAAGAGGACAGAAGGAGCCGAGGTGAGAAAAGTTTAAACCTTTTTGATTTCTGATTTTTTACATCCTTTAACACATTCCACAGTGGTTTTTGGTTCCTGCACAGCCTTTTCACCCTCTCTTTATAAGCATGCAGACTTGCAATTTGGAAGGCATGCATCCTGGAATAAAAAAATATAAATGAACATATTTTTAAAAGGCTAAGGTGCTGCTATTTTCTTTATTATGTCATCCAGCAATAATACTGAACATTAAGTATTGGTATTAACTAATCTAACCTCCCAAATCTAATAAATGTCTAATTATTTTTCCCCTTTTACAGATGTGGAAGAGGAGGCACAAAGAGGTCTGATAATTCACTCTAGGTCACAGAGTTAATACATGCATGGTAGAGCCAGGATTTGAAACCAGAAATTCTGGCCTTAGAGTCCATACCCTTCAGCACTAGACTCTAATGCCAGTCAGTCCACTAATAATAAAACAAAGATGGATAAACTAATACATGAGTTGAAACTCAGAGATAACCAATGTGTAATCAAGTATTTGGGCTAGTAAACCTGGTCAATTCAATTAAACTGTGGAGTCCAGCAGACCCAGCTTCAAATCCTAGGTAGCCTATAGACTATTAGTCTGTATAATGGACTAAATGCTCGTGTCCCTCTAAAACTCACGTGTTGAAATTCTAACCTTGAGGTGATGGTATTAGAAGGAGAGGCCTTTGTTGCTATAATAATTATCATAATCAACAATATTTTTTACTACATGTGTGGCATTTCAGTGTTGGTGAGCATTTGGAGGTAATGATCCTACCTGATTCCCTTCAGGCACCCCACAGCGTTGAAAAGCCCACACACATGAGATGACTAATGGAGACTAGGGTATCACTGCAGCCAAGGATCACAACAAAGCTAGGGGGCTCACAGGAAACAAACCCCTCAACCTCGGCTTCACTATCAAGCTTCTCTAGCTGAACTAACCCAGCCCATGCCCGTCAAGCATTCCCTTGCAAAAATAAATCATTACCCAATAACCTACAGATGTAGGAGACTGTCCACGGCAGATAAAGCTGTGGGTCAGAGCAGCCAATCCCTGAGGCACGGAGGAAAAGGAGACAGAGCAATAGCATTAATTATATAAACAGCTACTTGGAAAAAGCTTTAAGCAAGTGTTTTAGATTCTCCTTTAATTAGGATAAATAATTACTTCACTTTCATCTTTCAATGAGCTCCCAAACTCTCCGATGCCCATCTTCAAATACCAACTAGAAACACACAAAGATCAGGGGAATAAGCTAACTCTGTATGCTTTTAAAGCTACTTTGTCTTTCTGGATCCTGGCTTTGCCATCTGTACAATGATGAGTTTGGAGAAGGTAAGTCTCAAAGGCCTCTTCCAGCAGATTTTCCACAACTCCCTGTAGTGCACTGAGGCTCAACAACAGCTACATCACCTTACTCATCTCATATTCTTTACTAGGGAACACTAGAATATTTGAAGATATTAACTACATTTGTTTATTGAGCTTTACAAGCTGCTTTACAAATGTGAACACTGAGACATACAATTCTGTAAATGTTTCAGTCTCCTACTATGAAAGAGAAAAACCTAAAATAACAAATTTTTTAAATGTCTGGAGACTAGCTCAAGGAATGGTTAAAGGAAATGAAGATGTTCTTGGGAAGCAACAAAGCTATCTCTCTTAATTAGACTTTCAAGCATGCCTGTCACATCAGCACTCTGGGAGACCAACGCAGAAAAATAACAAGTTGGAATCCAGTCTGGGCAACTTAGCTACTTGCAGAGACCCTATTTCAAAATTTAAAAAAATAAAATAAACAGGGCTAGGGACCTAGCTCTATAGTTCAGTGCAAAGGCCTTGGAATCAATTCCCAACTGAAAAAAATTTTTGACTTCCTGTGTAGTTACAGAACTAGATTCAATGGAATCGATGGATTGATGTTACAAGAAGAAAAACAAGATAACTTCATACAAACTAATTTTTTATCCAAGGTAAAGGCTCAAATTACCTCTGAGAATCTTTCTTGATTCCCCTCAAGTAGCTAATCGTTTCTTCATCCATGATCCCCAAACACCATTTACGTAGTTCAGGTAGAGCATTTCTGTGTGCTGTCATAACATATTTTTATGATGTCATCCTTGGCAAACAAATAACGCATCATTATCCTTTGTATATCTATATGATAGCTCCAAGAACATAGTACATTTTCAATAAATACTGAATAAATAATTTTTAAAAGAAAGAAATTAATGACCAAGAAGTTTTTAAAGACTATCTTTGTCCTCAGAGAGGCTTGCAATCTAGTTGAAGAGTCAGAATTAACATCACTGCAATAAAGTTTATATAATATATAATACCCCGCACATCGTTAGTATTATGGTTGGAAAACAAGTTCATCTGGCAGTTGTTAAGCATTAAGTGGTGGTCTGGGAACACCAAAATCTAGCCCCAAACTACCTGATGAGCAGCCTCCTCCAGAATGCTAGCTGATTCTTGAAGTCTCCCAAATTCATTTTCATTTCTGCCCTTTGGCTCAGGATTTTTCTGTCACCTGGAAATTGGAATATTAACTCCCCCTGAAATAGGATTAGGGCGTGGCTAAGGCTGGCTGGCAAGGGAACGTGACCTGGGGGAGTGGCCTGGACCTGACGTCAGCCTGAGCCCTGATTTTTCAAGCACCAGCCCTCACGTGGACTGCAGGAAGTTCTCACAAGATTCCATGGGAACTCCATTGGATAAATAGTAGCAGCACCAGAAGAAAGCGCTCCCTTTTTTCTCTACCGTGCCACCGGGAAGGAGCTCTCCTTTTCTCTCCCATGGAAGACGATGGCTGCATCCCCAGCACCACTGCTACCATGCCTGTCTCGTGGTAACCCCTGACGTGCCCTATACGCCCGGTACCCATTTTGCTGTATCTATTGTTATGCTCAACTTTCCTTTTCTTCTTTTCTCTATACTTTAAATAAAATTTTAGAACTACTTTTTGTCTCCCTCATTCAATTCTTTGCTTGGGGAGGGAAAGAACCCAGCAATATCTGAACCCATCCGATAACACCCCCACTCTAGAGCAAGATCCTTCCCTCACTAGAAATCTGTATCACTCACTCAGTACCTAATAGTATATCTCATGGCTATCCATTTATTGAGCAAATAGTCTCGTGATGGATGTTGACTACCAATACGTGTAGGCTGAGCTAAACCTTGGGGACACAAATGGAGGAGATGGATTTCCTGTCTGTAAAAGGTGTAAAGTCCACTGGAAACCTAACTCTATGCACTAAAATGAGCACTTTAGTACTTTCTTGGGCACAGGTGAGATTAGAAACTATCGATCTCTCATGCTTGTTTGTTCTGGTTGATCTCATTGGCCATGAACAGAAGCAAATGATGAAGATGGTGGGATTCATTAAAACTTTTGACAAATGAACACCTGTGGCAAAAGGCATAAAGGAGGAATTAGGATGCTAGTGAAAAAGTCATTGTAATGCCTGTTTTAAACCTAGGAGTCACTGCAATGACTGTCTTAGACCTACTTTCCATATGCAGTCTGAGTTTAAGAAAAACTCTTCTGCTGGTTTCTCAAGTCTCTATGACTGGATAATATCCCTTGAATTTACCTATATATTCAAAGAATCTTCAGAAATTAAGAATACATACACATACACTGTTTAGGTCATTCCAGGTCTGCAAATGTTATCAGACCACCTGAACCTTCTAATATAGAAGGAGGACCACATTTTCTTGAGGAAGACATACAATTTTGCATTATACTTCAACCCACTTATACCAGCCTCTTTCTTCCTCTGCTATTATTTATTGCTTCAAGACCTGGCTCCAATTTCACCACCCTTGGGTGGCTTCCTCTGACCAGTGAAGCCAGATCCACTCTGAAGAAACCCAGGGCTTAGGGTCTGTCTGGCTTTACATTAGGATTTGACTTTACTCTTATCTTCCCATATCTTACAACTTTGTGAACTCACTCCAGCTCTTAGCAGTGCTTTGTACATAGCGAGAGCTTAATAAATGTTTGATTGACTGATTGTCCATAACACAAGAACTTCTAAAACACTGTAATACTTAGAACAAAGCTATTTAGTATCGTTTGTTCCTATACTTAAGACATTCACAGAATAAATGAGAATGCAGGGTAGAAGGACCATCATATTACCCTGCTTACTAGAACAGATGTAAATTCTGAAACTTCACTGTAGCTCCTCCCAATTTTCAGTCAAGAACATTCGTCACTGATATGGAAGGCTTGAGGGGCCAAAGAGTAGGTATGCTAAGATTGTTTCCCTTTACCATACCTGGTCTTAAGCCACCTAAGAACAATCACTGGTGTGTGCAACATTCCCTAAGACAGAACGGCCTAGAAATAACTGGCAAATCAAACCAATCAAATCATTAGATCACCTATAATTCTGTCATTTTAGAGACCTGAGACAGGAAGTCCCCAGCAAAATATGTTCTGTTCTGAAATCACATCTGAATTAGTAGTTTTAATACCTTGAAAGTAACAGCAGGTTCTCCAAAATGAACTTACAGTAACGGGATTTCCATGGCAAACACTATTATAGCAATTCTCTTTGAGCCTTGCATTTTACTTTTTAAACCACTGGTAAAAATAACTCTCATTCTCTCGAAGACTCTATCACCTTTAAAACAAGCTCATCATCCACTAATCCATTTCTAAACCCAGTTAGGGAATCTGGGTTAAGCACAGTGTAACAATGAGACCGCACTTGCATGGAGTGAGCTCTTTCTTTATCATAATTGGCAAAGTCCTCACTAGGGAAGGGAGAGGACCTGATTCTAACTCTAATTTGTCTTCCTCACATGAATAATTCACACTGCTTCCACATGGCCAGGCCATCACCACTGTGGGGGACGGTCTCTACGTGTAGATCGCTGCTGAAACCACTCTGAACAAACTGTCCCTTCCCCTCCCTGACGGGAAGCATTCTGTGCCTGTGAGAGCTCTTGTTCAAGGTCAGAGTGATAACCACTGAATGTTAAATTAGGGTATTGTGAATTTGGTATCAGTAAGTCCCAATTTGTTTCATTTAATTAAAGCCTGACCTGCCTCAATAGTTAACCTTTAAAGAAATGAAGGCCCGTTCCAGTAATAGAGGATGATGCTAGGTGAACACTTTGAGAATATGCATATTCAAATGTTTTACAGGCCTGCACACATCTGAAAATGGAACAGAAACTCAGAATGAATTTGGAAATAGAAAAGAAAGAAGGACGAAGAGAGGGAAGGAAGGAGGGACGGAAGAGAGGAGGGAGGGGAGACATGTGAGTGGGGCTCAGCATATATGCAGCTACCCCACAGCCCAGCTGGAAAGTTCTCAGCTGTAGGCTTGTTTGGTGAGATTCTGGTCAAAGTGGAGATTCTGACAGTCTCACTCAGAGCAATAAACAGTCATGGATTTGTGAATTTCTCTACCACTTCCTTGCTTCAAGGTTTTAAGGTCTGAGGAGCAACTCATTTAGTTTCAGTATGTGGACCATAAGTTTTGTCTTAGTTGATCTGTACACCTGAGTTTTCAGTCTCATCTTGAATAGGGGACAACACTGATAAGGCTGTGTCTACCAGCAGGCCAAAGGGGAAACTGAAGGAGCAAAGACACCAACATGACTGAAGACCATTAAGACAGAGGAGATAGGTGTAGGGCAGGACAGAGATGCATGGGTCCCGGGACCGGGGCATGACTGGCACTCCAGGATGCTACATATGGGGTGGCTAGGCGAAACAGCCACAAGGAAGCGCTTCAGAGTAGGTGACTGATGAGAGTTTATGGCCAGAATTAGAGTGACAGAAAAACGATGATGAAATAAAGAACCTACATGGGTTTCATTGAGGCAGAAAAACAGCAGTTTGCAGTTTAAAAAAAAAAAGGATAAAAGGAAATCTGGAAATTAACGTAGCTCACCCCTCACTCTGTCCCATGCTATTCTCTCCTCCCCTAAAGAAGTCATCCGAGGCAGGCCCTCTGTCCTCGTCCCCTGCTGGGGTGGGTTGAGGGATGAAGATGGAGGAGTGGTGAGGAGGTGGATGTGGCCCAAGGCTGCCAACTGTGGCAAGAACCACTTACCCTAAGCGTCACTGAGGTGGCCTCACAGCTTCAAGTCCTGACAAAACACAGTCCGTGAATTAGTGATGCCACTGTGAGATGCCACTGAGAGCACCAGAACTCTGCCTGGAAAGCTCCGCCACGGCGTCCCCAGCCTAAGTTGCCAGCTCTGTACAGCCATCATAGTTCAAGTAGGGGCTAACTGGAAACAACAGAATGCATCATTTTTGGTTTTGCTGACAAGAGTTTAAAATGTTTACAGATTCTTGGGGAAGGCTGAGGAACCCAACCCCATCCCAGCCTTCAAGACACACTCCCAAAGCCAGGCCTGCTGCCGACCATGGCCAAGGGGGCTTCTGCTACCCCACTTTGAACCTGTGGGGCCAGGAAGCCGGGAGCCAGAAAGCAGCCGCCTTCAGCTAACTCCAAAACCACACTGCTTCACCACAGTTGACAATAGCAATGTGGAGGCCCTACATCTGCTTGTCAGAACCATGGTCCTGTTCTTTCTAGAAAGAAAATATAAAGGAGTATCCTTAGCCAAATAGGGAAATAAAAGGATTCTCACTATTCTAAACAGAAGACCCTCAGAGAGAAATTTGGAGTTATTCCATCCAGGACTGCCATGTACAGTTGTTTAGTTTATGAACTACACAAAGGATTCTGGCTGAAAATGTTAAAAAAAAAAATCTCACTCTGGCAGGTACATTATGCCTGTCATGTCGTGTACCAGTGAGTTGGGTCAACCTAGAGTGCCAACTTTTCCTAATTTGCAGGAAAAGCATGACATGACCGTGCCCAGTGGTGGTCCTAGTTTTAACAAGTTGAATGTCCCCAAGAAACCAGCATTAATTCAGAGTTAAGAAGAAGAGGGTCTCAATCCAAGAAGTGAAACAGCAGCCATATAGATAGCATTGCTGTTTGACCCGTGCCTTGGGCTGCCCAGAGCAACAACTGACCTGCTCCCTTTATCACTTGCACAGAGTTGATCTCAATTCAGTTAGACACGTCTACCCATTCAGAGGTAAGCTGCCCACCCCTAAGTGACCCACCAATCCTCTTAAAATACTGCCAGAATTCAAACAAAAGAATCCCTTTGCTTCAGCCAGTGTTACTTTCAGGTCTGCATGTTTCAACCAATTTAAAAAATAATCTGGTCACCATAAAAGTAAAAAGAGATTTATAACCATCTTGCATTTATCTGGGAAGTCTAGACCTCAAAAAGGGATTGCTTAAAGTATTTGATCACATCTCCCTGCCCCCAGCTCTCTAAAGTAGCTCTAAAAGTTCTTACCCTTCTCCTGCCAGCCTGATTTCCTTTCAAGGAGGATCCTTTCAAATCGACACTTCCTTCCTGTTCATAAATTAGTTTATTTTGGTACCTTTGTTAATAAGTCATTATTCACTGCATCAAACTTGTTACGATACAACAAATCTCTTGTTTAGTGTCCTGGCTCTAAGTCTTTTCTTCCCTCAAAGAGACTTAATATATTCCATCCTACCTTCACAATAGGTCATCAATATGACAAAGACTTGTCACCCAAAGACAAAGAGGCTTTGTGTTTCTCTGTATAAGTACCTTCCTTTGTACAACAACTCTAGTCCTCAAAAGTATTTCGTGAATAAAGCCTAGATTTAAAAGTCCTATGGATGCTCATCACATAAGGAAATTTTGTTAAGCAGGAGTAAATCAAACAAATAACCACCTTCAAATCATCTGTGCTTCCACCTTGGGCTCACTTAGATGGCTCCATGAAAATGATGACAACCATCGTGATGCAATTGTAATTCATTTGTGAGTTTATGGAATTCAAGCCACTTGCACAAACCTCTCATCTGATGCTCCAAGTGCTCAGGTATTATTATCCCCAATTACAGATGAAGAAGCTGAGGGACGGTCAGGTTAATGATTTGTCCGAGGTTATGCAGCTAATGGACCTGTGCCGAAGGCTCAGACGGTCTCGGAGTTCTTACCCTTGACCTGTTCAAAACAGCTCAAGGACCAAAAAAACTAGGAGTCATCTGCGGTCTGCAGAAATGCAAATAA
>PVJO010026040.1:0-21690 GCA_004026905.1 Hystrix cristata
CGGGTGTTGGATTTTGTCAAATGCTTTTTCTGCATCTATTGAGATGATCATGTGATTTTTGTCTTTGACTTTGTTGATGTGGTGTGTTACATATATTGATTTGCGTATGTTGAACCATCCTTGCATCCCTGGGATGAATCCTACTTGGTCGTGGTGTATAATCTTCTTGATAATTCGTTGTATTCTGTTGGCCAGAATTATGTTGAGAATTTTCGCATCTATGTTCATTAGGGAGATTGGTCTGTAGTTCTCTTTTTCAGTTGAAGACCCCGATTCTTTACTGTAAAGCTACAACTGGGCTAAGGCCACTCTCAAGGCTTACTGAAGTAATAGTTATAAGACACATTTTCTAGAAAGTAAAATTAGATACCCATCATTTCCAGTTACCCATGAGCATTCCAATCAGAGATAAGCTTTATTAACGACTACATTTCTTTCTATACCTTGTATTTCTTCCATCAGTACTTATTTTAATGACAGAGCTTCAGATTCTGCTTTTTCTCTTAAAGTGTTTTACATCATTACATAATTTTCAAAAATCTCAATTTATTAATGGCATATTATTTCATCATATTATCATGGAGTTTCCACAATTTAACATTTTCTAGTATGAGCGTATTGTTATATTGTCCATTTCTATTTTTATTTTACAGTAATCTATGATGAAGAATTTTGTACATCTGTTTTTACTCTTGATAATTCTCATACCACAGATTACTGGAAGAACTACTGAGCTGAGGAGAATTAACTGCTTTGTCTTCTTAATATTACTATTAAATTGTTTATCAAAGAAATTCATTCCAATGTATGCTCTCAGCAGCAGAATATGTGACTGATCTCTTATCAACATTAATTATTTTGAGAAAATAGTTTTTACCATTTTTCATGCAACATGTTTAATAACCCCTTTTAAGAGAAGTAGAACAGGAATAAAATTTTAATTTCATGATGTCATATATTGCAGTTGGTGAATAGAATATCTATTTTGCTGACAAATAGCTATGATTAGAGGTTATTTTGATTATTAAGGCCCATGATCAAAATAGCAACCTTTGGCTATAAAGTTCTTACAATGTTATCACCTTACGATGTCTCCACTGCATAGCTAGTTTTAATAACCAGCTTTCTCATACTTAAAAAAATCTTATTTGTATAACTTTATTGACTTTTTTAGAGGCAACAACATTTTTATGGAGTTGAAACCTGAGCAATGGATGGGAGATATAACTCAATGGTATAGTGCTTGCCTGCCGTGCCCAAAGCCCTGGGTTCAATCCCCAGCACCACCAAGCCAAACCAAAACAAAACGAAAATGCTTACCAAACCTGAGAAGCATGGAAGAAAAGAACATAAGAACAACATTAAATCAGTAACTTAGACCCTAATAAAGATTTTTAGAGTTTGGAAAAATAAGAAAGTTTATAGAAAGTTTAAGATAATGGAAGTGCACTTGTTTCCTAGAAAATATTTTTGCTTCTGAATGCATTGAAAAACAGGTACAAATTTTACATGTTCTATGGAGGAGGGGCATTCCATTCCACAATGGCCATCATGAAAATCATTTCTAAATATTAATAATAAAGATTTTACTATTTGCATATGAGATGGAAATAATTTCAAGTTTCCTATGAATGGTCGTGATTCATAGATAAGGTTAAAACCAGAAATGGGAGTGACTGCTGAGAGTTTCTCTCACACAGGCTAGCTTCATCAGTTTCTGTGGTTTAGTTACAATGACCTGTAACTTGTGTGAAAATCACCTACAAATACACACACATATACATCCACACACAGCTGTTGAAACAAAACGAGACAACATAATTTAACCACAAAATCCACAGTTGCTTAAAACCAAGACAGCTCCAATTATTCACCCACAGTAATACAGAATCATTTAACCACAGTATCCAATGTGTATAATCAGAAATATTAATTCAATATTTAAATTCAGAATAGCTCATTTCATAAAAATATTGCATTTCTTATATCTCCAATCTAGCTTCCTGGAAAATTTCCAATGATATTGATCTCAGACTTGATGATCCACGTAAACTTCTGTGGTTATTTACACGTCTAATTGGCCCTTATACCAGTCCATCTGTGATGGAACATTTTTCAGCCTTCTTTCAGAAACTTCAAGACTTGTCAATAAATTTTTTTAATTATGATAATTTCGTTAGGTCTAATGACTATAACAAGTAGGATCGTTTTGTTATGAGCATTTAATTTTTCCTAGTGATAAGTAATTTATTTTGGAAAACATAATGTATGATCAGTGCTACCAGTAATGGACTATCTCATATTGTCACTGTGTCACTACTTCATTGTCTCTAAAACAACTCTAGAGATGACTTCAGGATGGTCATTTTTTTGTGCAATAACTTTAAAAATGCCCTATATCTGATTCCCAGTATTACATTTCTCATATGATATGCTCTTAATACATGACGGATAATACACTCCCAAAATCTTAACTCTCTGTCATTATGGAACAATATTACCACAAATTTGGTGGTTTAAAACAGCATGCATCTATCATCTTGCATTTTCCTGTGGGTCAGGATGTTGGGCATAGTTCAGCTGGGTTTAGAGAAGGATCCACTTTGAGATCCACATGCTTTTTGGCAGAATTTAGGTCTGTGCCAGTCAATCTTAATTGCCAACTTGATTGGATTGAGAGACTTCTGCAGCAGTGATCAGATCATGGGTGCGTTATACTCCTTAGTGGATCAGCCTACTTATGTTCATGCCTGAATGTGCTGGGATGATGTTTGGCCCACTTGGAGGAGGTGGGTCTGGGTCACTGGTGTAACTTCGGAGGCTCTGTACTGTATCTTGCTGGTGCACTTCTGCTATGCTCTGCCTCCTGGCTGTCAGGAACTAAGCAGTTTTGCACCACCACACCTTCCTGCCACAATTTTCTGGCCTTGGAGCCAGCTGACCACGTACTGAAACCTTTGAAACCATGCACAAAATTAAGCCTCTCTTCCTTAAATTTGTGGTGTCAGGTATTTGGTCCCAGTGACAGGTCCAAGGAAAGGTTTGCTTAGTGGCTTTAGAATTTAGGGACTTATTTATGGAGGGTGTGATGAGGGCGTTATAGACTGCAGGCTTCCCATAGCTCCTTGCCAGGTGGGGCTGAGACAGCCTTATGTCATCTAATGATCTTACTCATACATCCCTTTGTCTTTACCAGTTCCTATCAGTTGGCAGCAAATCCAAGCGCTGCCTACAAGGTTGTGAATGTGCACAGTGGGTACTAATACTCTGACCCTTCAGAAGGATTTAAGGAGATAAAATGTAAATTTTAACATGACCGCCTCCACTCCCTTTCTAAAGCAAATTTGAATGTGTGTATTTCTATTTTTTTTTTTTTTAGTTCCCTTGTGCCAGTGATTGAATCAAGAACCTTCTCACTGAGCTGCACCCTAAGTCCCTTTTATTATTTAATTTAGAGCAGTGTCCAACTAAGTTTTCCTGGCTAGGCTCCAATTTGCAATCTTCCTGCCTCAGCCTCCCAGAGTGCTACGATTGCAGGAGTGCACCACCACAAATGTACTTCTTGAACAATACATTTACTTTTATTATGTAAAATGTTTAGCAATGTCCTTTTATTGAAGGTTCTGTATTTTTTCATCCGCATATTCCAGATGACATTGAACTTGTACTAGTTAGTTTTTTCAAACTGTGGATACCTCTTTTAAGGAACGTTTGGTGGTCTGATCTGATGAATGTTTATGATGAACTTTGCTATTGCTAGCACTAAAAGTAGTAATGAGAAAATGTATAATAATAGTTTCTTCATTATTAACTTTATGTTGGGTAATTGGCCAAGTATATATAGGTGCTAGTCACCTGTGCATTAGAATTTCAGCCACAGCTCAATCCTATAAGGTCCCTTCCTGAAGTGAGAATGGGTCAGCCCTGGGACTGCCATCCTCACCTGCATTTGACCAGCATGGCCACAAGCCTAAAAGGCAGCGTTGGTCTTGTAACAGTGTGGGTGACTGCAACTGGTGGGCACCTTTCTTCTATTCTCCCTGGAATGTACCATACCTCTAAGAGAATACAGACTTGTAAACTGAGGCTTCTCATGTGCTGTGAAGGGAAGTGACCAGTTGGAGATACAAGAAATCAAAACCTACAAGTAAAATAGGGCCTCAGCAACTGAATGAATAGAATCTAATACTTCTTGTTTCAACAATTTAACTGAGTGTGAATGTAGAAAAGAGAAATAGGACCTAGTTTTGCAGTTGTTAATTCTACCAGGGAAGACACAAATAAAAACAAAAAAGAAACTATTGAAGTAATGCTTTAGCAAACCATATGCCTGCCCTATATCTCAGCAATTCCATCTCTAGGCATATGCCCAGCATTGGAGATGGGCCATGAAATCCATCACAAGACCTGTGCAAGAATGACCTTTGCAGTTTTATTCACAACACGTAAAAGTTGCCCCAAATGCCCATCAACAAACAAAGGGGTAAATAAAGTTGTGTTAATTATGTAGTTGAATGTTGCACAGTCAAGAAAAGGACCAATTATTTTCTACACAGTTACATAATGAAACCCAAAGCATTCTACTCAGTAAAGGAAGCCACACAGAGAAGAGGACATGGTGTACGATTGCATATCTATGAAGTTCAAAACCATTGATGGCAAGAAAATCAGAACAGTGGTTACCTCTGGAAATGGGGCAGGAAAATAGAGCAGGGATTGACTTAAAAATCAGGGAGAGGAATCTTCTAGGTTGTATTTAAGTTTGTTTCTTAACTTGGGTGGTAGTTACAGAGATATAGATATGCTGTAATTTATCCAGCTATAGGGTAAAATTTATGCATCTCATTGTATCCTGTTATATTGCAATAAAGCTAAAGCAGATCACAGTAATCCCAACTTGTATTTCTTGAAGGAAGCAAGTGTAGGGCTGAATTGGGAGCAATGTGGATCAGCAGTGTGCTTTATGCAGTGTGGTCTATTGAGGTCTCTGTAGAGGCACTGCTTCTCCCAAGATGGAAGGGATCCAGATGAGCTGGCCATAGAAAATGGGACAGGAGAGCAGTCCAGGAAGAAAGCATTGCACGTACAAAGATCCTGAAGTGGGAATGAGCAAAGCATGAAGAATAGCTCCAAAGTATGAGCAGGAAGTAGCCTCAACAGAAAGACAGAAAAGATACTAGCAAGGATGGGGTCATTCAGGGCCTTGAAAGCCACAGTAAGAAGCTTAGGTTTTACCCTAAGTGCCCTGTGAAACCACTAGAAGGTTTTAAGCAGGAATGTGAAATGAGCTCATTTGCAGTTTGAGAAGTGCCCACTGCGGCTGCAGGGTGGAGTATTGAGGGAAGGCAAGGGTGCAAATGGAAGTGAGTGCTGGGAGATGAGGGCCTTGGATGGGGCAGTGGAAGTGTCTTTGTATGGTGTCTGCAGCGCTTCCTGGTGCTTTGAGCATGGAATGATGGTCCTGGATGGATCTCCTGGGTTCTGAAAGGCAGCAGACTGTGAAGGGTTGGAGTGGGGACTGAGCAAGAGCAATAAAACTGATTTGGACATTTTAATTTTGAGAAAGAGAAAGCTGCACTCTGGAGTAGGGAAGAGCCACATGCATTAATTGGATCCCAGCAGGGAACTGCCACCATTGAGATGGTTCATGTGTCCTTGGGAACCAGTGCCATCACCCATGGGTGTGGGGGGAGAGCAGGAGAGTAAAGGAGGCCACAAGCACAAGAGGACAAGGGTGCCTATCCCTTCCTTACTGAAACAAACCTCCCTGCGCTTCTCTAGGAGGGTCCTGGGATCCCCTGTCATGCTGGGTGTACCCCCCACCTCTCTAAAAATCTAAGAATGAGAGGAATGTGCCTCTCATTCTTAAAGCAGACCAACTTGAAAAAAATATTTCCTCCTATTTATTTTTTATTAGTACATGTTTGCCTACTTATGGTTTCATTCCTTGTGAGGAGTTGGCACATGTACACAAAACATATTAATTCCTTTGTTCATCCCCTTTCTCTCTCCTCCCTCCTCCATCCCTCCATCTCTAGGTTCTCTTTGCCTGTGAGAAACGTCTATCTCCTTACTTCCTATCATCTGTCTTTTATTTTTCTCTTTCTTTATAGTTTGTGTTATCATATAAGAGAAACCATGCTATATTTAAGCTTATGTGTCTGATTTATTTCACTTAACAATATGGTCTCAAGATGCACCCATTTTCCTACAAATGACTGAAGTTTATCTTTATGGCATAGTAGTACTCCATTGTGAGTAAATATCGTATTTTCTTTATCCATTCATTTATTATAGACATATAGGCTGCTCCCAAGTATTTGATATTATGAATTATGGTCTTATAAACACAGGTATGAATGTATCCCTGTAATATTAGGTCTTTCACTCCTTTTGAAAGACAACAAAGCTCTGAGACATTAACACATCCATTTGGCAAGTATAGAACCTTTGTCTAGGGGTTAGGTCATTTGATCTGTGCTGAACGTTTGTTCTGTGTCAGACAGGTAGGAAATGGTGTCTCTAAAACTCACCATCAAGTATACTCCAAAGGGTGGGCACTGAGCAAGGCAGCATTTGGTTAGTTTGTATCAGAAATAAAAAAAGACTGTGTCCCCAGATGGGAAACCAAATGACTCTTGTGTTGTCACAGCTGATGAAGAAGAGCACTGACCGCCTGCGTACTGTGGAATTCCTGCTAGTTAGAGCGCCGTGCTGCTCTGGGCTGGAAGGACAGAGGAGTCTTTGGGTTTGAGGGAAGCAAAGGCAAGACCGGTACCACTTCCCTGGACAGAAGGGATCTGTGAGTGCTGGCCCAGCGTCGGGCCCAAGGACGCAGTGGAATAAGCAGCAGAGTCCTCAGCCCTGCCCCACACAGGACAGTTCTGTGCGTCACCCTGGTAAGGCATCTCTCTGTTCCTTCTCGGGAACAACATGGTGACACACTTGAGAAGCAGCCCAGCACTCTATATAGATCATTTCATGTAAATCCGAATGGTGAATAATACACACTTCCTCTTGTGGTGTATCCAGTAATAATTATCTAGTTCTTCTATGGTCATCATAGAAGACTTCTACTTTGAAGAACTCTGAGGGTCATTTCATTGAGGCACCAGAACCAGGTTAATGTTATTAACGTGGGAAGTTCAGAATGGGAAAATTCCAAGAAGGAATTCCCCGAAACATGTTCTTTCTTACTGAGACTCAGTGCTGTCCAGGGCATGGCCTCACATACAGGTACGAATTGTGCGATATTCTGTTTAGTAATTAAGGAAAATGTTTGGTTCCATTTTTTTTTTTAAATTTTACTATTCATTTTGATGGAATTTTCTGCATCTGGGCAGCAAAATTTGTGGGTGGTTTTCCATCTCTTTGCAATCCCCAATTCATATGAGCCTTTTTCTGTGTAGTCTGAATTCTAAGAAAATCAAAACAAGAAAGTAGGTGCATCAAAATTTCCTCTTTTTCTAAAACACGTCACCTCTTTCTCGTGTCATCATTATTTCTCTTCCTCTTTTTTCCAGTACATGATCATCTTCTCTCAGCAGCCCCTTCCTTCCTGTCTGAATCCCTGAGATCAGCTTCCTTACTGCCTTTAAAAATTCCACAAACTGGGTGCCTTACATAGCAAAACATACCTTCTTTCACCATTCTGGAAGGCAAATTTCTGAAATCAAGGTGTCAACAGGACTGTGTTCCATCTGAGACCATGGGTAGAAGCCCTCCTTGCCTCTTCCACCTTCTTGTGGCAGCCACCCTTCCTTAGCATCCCTCAGCTTGTGGCTATATCACTCCCACCCCTTCCTCTGTTGTCACGTAGTGTCTCTGGCCAATTTTCCTACCTCTTATAAGGACACCAGTCATATTGGATTAGGGCCCTTCTTAAAAACTTAACCTTAACTTGATTATATCTGTGAAGACCCTCTGTATAATTATGAGTACATTTTAAGGTATTGGGGGTGAAGACTTTAAAATATCTTTCCTATACTTAAAACTGAAAACAGATTATTAAGATCGCTTTTTAAAGTGATCTTTTTTTCCTAAGGGGCACAATCCAACCCTTAACACTCCATGTTACTTATCTTTGGTTGTAGTGTGAGTTCAGGTACTAAAAGAAATATACTTAAATTTTTTCTTTTAATGTACACATTAAAAATTCCATCACTAAAATTCTCTCACTAAAACTAATTGCAAAAATTCTTTTAAAAATAAATACAATAATGTATTATTACTCTGAAGCAACCATAGCAACCACAAGTAGCTTAAATCACTTGTGCACACAGACATATGTACACACACTTTGTCTCCTTTTTCATTTCCCTCTTTTCCAGAATTTAATAATCATAATATGCATCTTGAATTATCAGGCACTTGCAGTCAAGAATAAATTTTACTCTGAATTTACTGTTTCATTTGAAATAAAACAAAGAAAGAAACTAAAATGTCAGACCAGTCAAATCATGCATTTTGAAGTGACCCCTCTTTATTTTCCATTCTGACCTCTTTCCAGGATTTCACAGCCTGAAAGCCAGGATGTTGTTGGGATACATTTTTGGAAGGGTCGGGGCAGGATGCTGGGCATCAAACTCAGAGCCTTGTGCTTGCTAGGCAAGCACTCTACCACTGAGCTAAATCCCCAACTCCTGGGATGAGTATTTTCCTGACAGAATGGTACAGGGGTCAAGATCATGAGGACTGGAGGTCAACAGAAGGGACTGGAGTTGGGCTCTGCCATCAATTCATGGTGTGATTTTGAGGTCTTTTATTCATTCCCCCTCGCCCCAGATATGGTTGTGTGGCTAGGAAGAAAGGATACATAGAAAGTGCTTAGCCAAAGGCCTGGCACCTAGTAGATGCTCGATAATCAGCTAGATAGTAGCTGATTATTAATAAAATATAATTAATATGCTAATTGACTACTGTTGTAATTTTTAAAAAGTGATCTTAATAATCTGTTTTCAGTTTTAAGTATGAAGAAGTGCTGAGAACTCAAAAGAAATGGCTTTTGAAGATTAGTACATTCTCTTTTGCATTGCTTCACTTTATACATCTGCAAAAATTGTAAGCTTTTATTTAGATGAGATGTTAAAGTGCATGCTCCTTCCTAGTCATGTTTATGAAAAGTATCCCACTTTGATTTTGGTGAGAGACGGCCTTTTCTCAGAAAGAGCGTAGGATTGGGAACAGATAGAGTTGAATTTACATGTTGCGTTGGGCAGTGATTAATCATATCTGGCCTCAGTTTCCTGACCTCAATGCTGGACTTGTTAAGAGCTGAGAAGACTGCATCCTAAATAGTATGACTCAGATCTTTAAAAGAAAAATATGTCCTTTATTTTCCATAACCGATTGTATTTTGTTTTGGAGTGTCTCTCTTCCCCTGTAAAAGGGGAAGAAAACTCAAATTGGTCTGTAGTACTGTCTTAGTCTTAATCTAACTCTTTCAGGTTAACTCAGCCACTTTTGAGTAGTCTTTTTAGGACTCAGCTGCTGTCAGTTCGGGCGTCTCCCCAGGTCCATGGAAACCCCTGGAGGATCTATTAGTCATCCTGGTGTCAGGGTGTAGATTGCTGGGTCCTGAGCCACCCCGGGAGTTCTTCCTGACCCTTAAAATAGACACAAAAAGCCACATAGTGCATGATTCTGTTTACAGGAAAGGTCCAGAATAACTAAATCCCTAGAAAGATGGTAGATTATTGATTGCCAGCCCTGGAATGAGGAGGAAATGGAGAGTGGCAGTTAAGGGGTACAGGATTTCTCTTTGGGAGTTGGAAATGTTCTGGAATTAGGTAATGGTGACAGTAGGGATCTAATAAAAGCCACTTTAAGTGGGTGACTTTTTGGTATGTGAGCTGTATCTCAATTTTTAAAAGTAATTAATAGAATTACAATTGCTATATTTTATTGTAAGTCCTTTTATGCATATTTTAACACAATTGGAACTTACTTTTATGAAAAAAAGATCTGTTGTGAATATCTACATGGGCTTATTTCTGCCTTCTTTCTTCTCTTTCACACATCTATATGTCAATTCTAATTGTACTGATATTGTAGCAGTTCAGTAACCCTTAATATCAGATCCCAATTCCTCTCTCTTCTTCTTCATCAATGAGTTAGGCTATTTTAGGGCTTGTGCTTTTCCATATACATTTTAGAGTAAGCCTTTCTAGGTCTACAAAAACCTTGTTGAGATTTTCATATGAATTTCAATGGAATTATTAGTCAATTTGGGGAGAACTGACATCATTACTATGTTGTCTTTCAATCCGTGGACATGGTGTCTATCCATTAATTTAGCTATTGTTTGATTTCTTTGATCAGTATTTTGTTCTTTTATCAGTATTTTCTAATTCTCAGTATACAGATTCTACATATGCATTACATTTATATCTAGTTATTTAATATTCCTCAACATAATTGTGATATTAATTTTTTAGTTTCCACCTGCTCATTCTTAGTGTATATAAATGTAATTGATTTTTGTACAACAATTATGTATGTGGCAACCTTACTTGCTTTATTAATTTCTAGGAGTTTCATTTTGTATTGTTTGATTCCACAAGATTTTCTATGTATAAATTCATGTCATTGGCAAATAGGGAGAATTTTATCTCTTCTTTTCCAATCTGATTTATTGTATTTTCTCTGCTGTAGTGAGTAGAACTTTAAATTCTGTGTTGAGTATGATTAATGAAAGTAGACATCCTTTCCTTATTCCCAGTGTAGAGAGAAAGAAATCAATCTTTTTAAGCATGTGGCATTTTTAATCTACATCTTGAACAGCACCATGTCTTCAGTGTCATGAAGAATATCAGACGTTTCTTAGGAGCTTGGCAATTTGTTTGGGCAAAGACATAGGAAGTGAGATGAGAACAGTATCTATTTTTTTTTTTTTTTTGGTGCCGGGGATCAAACTCAGGACCTCGTACTTGCAGGGCAGGCACTGTAACCACTGAGCTAAATCCCCAGCCCCAAAGACATAGGAAGTGAGAAACAAGAATTTCCCCCAGGTAAACTTCACTCAAATCTTTCTGGTTGGTTCATCACCATGCCCTTACCTTTGTCTCCATTCTATCAGTTATTTTCTCTCTTTTTTGTTCTGTTCTTAAGGGACCCATAGTGCTTCTCTGCTACCCATAAGTCTGTAAGGAATGGGTCTTCCTTTATGACATTCCTCCCTGTGACTCTAGAGCAGTAGTCTCAAAGTGTGGAGTCCTCTGAGAACCTGCTCTTCAAGGTATATCTGAAGAAATACTAAGATATTACTTGCCTTTCTAAAAAATATATATTGAGATTTACACTAATGTTGTGAGAACAATAATAGGTAAATTGCTGGCACCTTTAACAACAGCCAAGTCACTGGCACTAATTGGTACTCGTAGTCATTTTGTTTTGAAGAACATACATCACACAGCAAAAAGAACAACAAAAGAAGAGAAAAAGGGAAGAAAAGAAAAGAGAAAATTCAATTTCATAAAAAGATACCCTTGATGAGCAATACAAATTATCAATACTATTAAATCTTCAGCCTTGAGTATGGATCTTTTTAATATTTTATGTAACAAAACAGGAAGTGTGCATGAAGTATTCTGCTACACTCTGAACCACAATGGCTATCTCAAAGAGCAGAAGCAAGTTGTTAGCCTCCTGGACTTGCCCCATTTTTCATGAAACACCACTTTTATTTGAAAGATTGACCAATAAATTGCAGTTATTCAGATTTAGTAATTGGGAGTATTTCTTTACAAAAATGATTAAAGAAAACCTATCAATTGAAGAAAAAAAAAACAAAGCCTTTGTTATCAGTGTTAAAATTTGACATTTCAAGTGAAAATATGAATTTCAGAAATTTATTTCCACCACTGTGAACATACTTCCACTATCTTAAAGACACTTCTGAAGAAATGGGTGGTTTAATAAATGTGACTTTTTGTTATTAAGTAATAAAAAGTATCATAACTTAGTGAACCAATATTTTCCAAATGGCCAATTTGGATGTTATAAAGGTATGTGTGGGGGAAAATTCTGCTTAAAGCACAAGATAGATCAACTAAGTTTTATACAGCAGAGCATGAAAATTAACTGCTATAGATTCAAATTCCATATTACAACTAAACTTTACGCTTTAAGAAGCTATCATGTGTAGAAGTTTGGTATCATATCAAAGAATTCAACAGTTATCTTAAGTGGTAATTAATATATCTTGCCTTTTGAACTATATAATTGTATGGTATGCCTTTGATGTGAGTTATCTCCCAAAGGCTGATATGTTAAAGGCTTGGTGCACAGCTAGCTTCATTTGTAGGTGGTAGAAACCTTTTGCAGATGGGGCCCAGTGGGAGGTTTTAGGGCTCTTTCTCTTATGTACCTGCCATGAGATGAACAAGTGGCTATGGCATATGGTCCTATCGTGATGGGCCACCTGAGGGTCAAAGCAATTGGGCCAGTTAATCATGGATTGAAACCTCCAGGACTGCAGAGCAATACAAACCTTTATTCCCTATGAGATGATTCTTTCAGGTATCTGTTACAGTAATTGAGAACTGATTAACAGTGGATGAAGCTGAATTTGTTCACATACTTCAACCGAAACAAGAAATTGAAACAGACTGAATGCAGCCAGGTGTATTAAAACAACTTTCTTCTCTTGAACTAGACATTAAAGAAATTCACAAAAAAATAAACAAAAAGTTACTTTTCCTCTGTGGTTTGGTGCCATATAAATATTTGATAAATTATGTTACTTATGTTAACAGGAAATGGGTTTAACATTTTTATCATTATAAAAATAAATTAATACATATTCTTAACATTTCTCAAATTTTATTTATAAATATGGTAATTATTCATAAAAACAGCCCATAAAAACAAACGAAAGTTATCTGGACCCTAAAGATTCTTAATATTAGAAAAGGACCCTGAGATCTGAAAATCTGAGAAACTATTGGTCATTTCTGCAACATTTCTCACTTCTATTTAAGAAGAGGCTTGTGTATTTTTCTAGTTATTTTCTCTCTGGACAAGCTTAGCTTTCAAGATTGTTGTGTCACCTGAGCCCAACAAGTCTTGTTTGTTTCTTAAATCTGAACAAAGTTGTCTTTGTTTTAAGAAGTATCTGCCTTCCCCTGAAGCAATAAATGTCTCTGATTCAACCCATGGGGAACCAGGGCAAAATTATTTGCAAAAAATAATTTAAAAATAGTGGGCTTATCAGATGAAAAAATATTATCCTCATTATGTGGATATTAAATGGAATTTGTATCTTTGGTAACTGACAAGAGCACCTTTCAGTGAGTAGCCATTCAGTTCTTGTGGTTCTATTCTCCAAAAAAGATACAGATCCAAATGCAACCAAGAAAAGGAGTGTTGAGGTTTTTCTGGTGCACACACAATTCTATGCATCGAAAGTAGTCATTTCCTAAATCAACAGATCAAGAAGTATTAATTAAGTTAGTGAAATTTACAAGCACTCAGCTAGCAAGGTGCTAGCTAGGAACATAAATTTTATTGGAACCCAAACACCATTTTATATGCTCAAGAACCATGATATTCAACCTTGGTTATACATTGGAAACATCTAAGGAGCTTTAATAATGTTCCAGTTTCTGGGCTTTACTCCAAGAGTAAATGGTCTAGGGTGTTTTCTGGACATCGGTATTCTTTAAAATTTCCCAGTAGACTTGGATGGACAATTAAGGCAGGGAATCATTGGTTTCAAAATGTTATGGCTTTAAAACGTTATGGTTTCAGATGTACTCCTTTATACTCATTTATTCAGTTGTGCATTTATTTGGTTGATACTTATACTATGTTCCAGGTACTTTTCGAGGTGCTATGGAGATATTTAGTAAACAAAACAATGATCTGCTCTCCTGAGGCTCACATTCTAGCAGAAGGGAAACAGAAACTACACACATAAGCACATAATCTGTGTTCTATCATTCACCATAAAAGGGCTTGGAGAGCAATGAAGCATGGCAAGGGAATAGAGAGACGGTGTGTGACTGAAGACATTTTCAGGTCAGTTTCATTCAGAAGACCTCTGTGATGAAGTGCCCTCAAGACCTGGAAGAAACTAAAAGTCATGCGGAAGGGACCCAGATAGCTACTACAGGAGGCTGTGCCAGGAAGAGAAAGACCGAGTCCTGAGCGTGAATGTGGGATCATGTTTCAAATTTGAGGAGTTAGAAGGAGACAATAGTTGGAGTGGTGGCTGAGAAGGAGAGCAGGTGCAAGACAGTCAAGGACGCCCTAAAAGGAATAAAACAGTCAAATTCTGGGAAAGGTCCCTAAGGGACCTTGCCTGCTTTCTTTCACAGCAGAACAAACAAAAACATAAGGAGGACTCACATGCATTCCTGGACTTAAAAATACAATGGCTACAAACACATTAACCTAACATGGATCCAAACAAGGAACACCCTCCCGTAAACCTGCCTGACCCTAAGAGTCAGAGCTGACCAGTGAGCAGCCTGCACCTGAGCTCGCACTGACCATCAGGATCCAGCACCTTCTACAAGTTTGAATCTGATTTGCATGGAAGACTTACATGGAGCTTTGGTGGGAAACTTTTGTGTTTTCGATATTCTTTTCCTTTGCTCAGAGATCCTCTGACCTTGCCCTTAGTCAGAGCTGTGACTCCTTTTCAGCTGGACAAGTCCCATCAAAGCCTTGCCTGTGCCTATATTTCCTGTAGGTCTGGTCTTATTTCCACCATTTCTTGGACCCAAGAACTGGGCTGTGGGAACACAAGGTGAGAAAACAAGCTGATAGATACCCTGGTGACGACTTTGTGCTTCATTCTGAGACCATAGGCCCTGAAGACTTCCAAGCAGAGCCAGGACCTTCTCTGACATAGGCTTTAAGAAATCACATAGAAAGTGATTACAGGGGCCACCAGGTGAGAGGGGAGTCAGGCAGTTGAGACAGGAGGTTACTTCAGTGGTCCAGGTGAGAGCAATGGGGCTTGGGCCAGAGTAGAAGTATTGAAGGTACTGGGAAGTAGTTTCATCCAAGATACAGTGCAGAAGGGGAGCCAGCAAAATCCACTGATGAATTAGGCTCAAAAATGAAAGATAGTGGGAGCCAAGATGACTCCAAGGCTTTCTGCCAGGGTAACACATCTGGACCATGCAACAGTTCATTCAAATTGTTGGGGAAGGTGTGTTCTCCAATTTATGAATGAGAAACTGAGGCCAAAATGAGGGTGAGTGAATAATGCAAGACCATATTGCTGATAAATAATAGCTAGAACTATACACCACCTGCCAATTCTTTAGATCCAGATCCAGTGATCCTTCTACTTTGTCAAATTTCAAGGCGATGATGATGCATAGGAGCGAATTCCACTTTACTGATGTTTATAATCTAGCTGTGGAGTTAGGACTGAGAGACAGACACTAAGTCTTAACTTTGTATTAAGTGTTATAATGAGTAAGAGTGGCCATGTGTTTTTTTTTCTTTGTTTTGTTTTTGTTTTTGTTTTTGTTTTTGTTCTGAGATCTCAGAACAGAATGAGTGAGGGGGCTGGAGGAGCTGTGTAGGAAGAAAACAATGACAGTAAAGGCAAGGAGGCTAAGATACATACACATTGTATGTTCAGACATCAAAGTATGAAATCATTTGGTTGTGTCAGAGGATTTAAGTGTGTGTGTGTGTGTGTGTGTGTGTGTGTGTGAGAGAGAGAGAGAGAGAGGGGAGTGTTAGGAGGGTGGATGTGGGGAGATCTGGGATTGAACATGAGTTTGATAATTTGGAGCCGAATCACAGGAGAGATTAAGCACTCATCTGATAGTGAGCCTGTAGCCCCCTAATAGAGATAATACAGATTACAAAAATATTAATGTGATTTCAAAGTGATATTTAAGCTTATTAGGAAAGCAATAATAAAACCTTCATTAAAACAGGTCAAGAATATAGTTCTAATTTAATAACAAGCTGGATTAATCGGCTTGTCCTTAGAAGAAGTTTCATAATCACGGGAGCCTTTGAACTTGATTAACAGTAATTAATCAAGTTAACAGTAATTATTGTCAATAAGAACAGAGATCCCTTTGAAATAATAAGGCATTAAAATAAGGTGTAAAAGCAGTTGAGTGGCTTCCATTTGTGCAAAACAACAAAACAGCTTCGGGCCAAATGTGTGCCAGGCTGGGAGCTGCTGGAAGCAGAGCATGGTGTTGGCCCACCAGGGTGACAGAGCGTTGGCATTTGTTTTGTGGGTGTGGCCAAGACTAAACAACTGGGAAAATATTTGAATGGCAAAACTCTCAATAACGCCCAACTGGTTTGGGGAGTTTGGAGGGTGTGCAGTCAACATAAATTGGGGGTATTTGGTTAGGCCTACTACCTGTCATAATGTGAGGTGGGGTAGTGTGCAAAGAGGATGGGCAGGAAAATAGTATAGATAGTTCTGTGTGTGTGTGTGTGTGTGTGTGTGTGTGTGTATGAAAGTATTTTTAAATCAAAATGTAGTCTACTTAAGAAACCAGTGGCCACATCAAGTATAAAAGAGGAAAATTCTCTTTGGCCTTCAGATCCCGTGAATCTGCTTTACATCTCCTCTGTTGCTTTAGTGGCCCGGGGCTTAGAGTTCAGTGCCAAGGTTTAGAGTAGGCCTGCCCTTGGTAGTTGTCTATGAGCAGTTCTGAAGTGCTCACAGACAAAGACGATGAAGGTTAGCAGGGTGAAGGGCCGGTGCAGGGTGAAAGAGATCTGGTCCAACAGTTTCGACACCTGCTGTTTCCAAAACACTTGAGTAATAATACTACTTATTAAATGTGGTAATATTGGAGAGTCTTGAAATCTTAAAACAACATTATTATCAGTAACAAAAATATAATACTCTGTAAAAGATATACATATTGATTTGCAGTAGTTATATTTAGACCAAATAATTGTGCCTGGAGAGTTTAATCAGGAATCATATAGGGAAGACATGGAAAATATCAGACAAACAAAACCAAAAAAAGAGAGGGAAAAAAAGTGTTTATCGTTGGACCAAATAAACATAGATCATTATTGGGCTACAGAAATATGAAGGGGTTAGTGGGCGAGGCAAAGTGAGAGATCAAAATGGGTCACAAGCTTCTTGCAAATCACAGAAGCACCTTAGGTAAAAAAGAAAGAGCTAGTAGGAAGTTTGCAAAGGAGAAACACATCCTTCAGTGGGGTGTTCCTTTCTCAAATCCATCCTACCTAGGAGCGGTCAGGGGAAATGAACTAAAGTGCGGCCTTGATGGAGCAGGACGCATAAGCAGTGAAGGGAGATGCAGGCCCCTCTCTCACCTTGCGACTGCTCTGGAATCTGGATCCAAGATTGCTAGATCCAGAAGAGGATTTGATTTTAAATCCAACCCTGCTTGGTATGGGACTGTGGGCAAATTACTAAATCTTCTTTTTCTTTTAGCCACAATCCCCTCGTTTCTAAGATATGAATGATGACTGCCTTATGCTTGTGTGTGTTCTGCTTTGTTTTATTTTATTGATGCGTAAGTGTCAGGGCCTTTTAGTAAGAGAGCGTGCGTTAACGCTATTGAAAATCAAAGGACTAGACTCTTGGGAGGTCCAGTTATTATTATTTTTATTGGTAGTGGTTTTGTGGGTAGAGTAGGGCTGGCTGTGTGATCCCAGGACTGGTTTGGCACCAGCTGCTAGAATTCTCTCTTGTCTATACACCCACACCCTGGCAGTGGTTGGAGAGGGTGGGTAGGCTTTGTCCTCTGATAATTATTTTGAAGGTCAAGCGGCTGAAGGCTGTCTAATGGAGACACTCATCCACACCTTCTAAGTTCAGTCACCAATAGTTGTTATTTTAAAAACTGATACAGTGGCCACGATATGAGAAAAGTACATTTCCAAGTGTTATTTCCTTGCATAAAATGATGAATTCACTTTAAGTTACATGTAAAGGATTTTGCTTTTATATAAAGAATGACTTAGTGCCTTGGTGTTTTGGTTGAAGACCTTAGAGTGCATTCTTGAAAATCACGGCCTCTCTGTTCAGGAGACATTGACGAACACAGTAGACCTTTGTCTAAGGTTAAGAGTGCAGGGTCTGTTTAACTGGTGCTAGTTTGTTGTATTTGGCTTGTTAATCAGTATAATCATCATTTTATCCTACATCATTAAATTGTACCCTCACCAGGACTTAACTTGGTTCAGGCTGTAAGGCAGCTAAAGGCCGTAGCTGACGAACATGGGATGGTGGAATACACAGAGTGGTCTTATGACATGATTGAAAAATGAAATCCAGCTTCCTGCTCCCTTGCTGGCACTTGTCAAAACTAGGATTCGCATGAAGGCTTCATATGGTTCCAGACCTTTCCTCGAAGCTCCCATAGATTACCACAAACACCTCAAATTTTGTGTCATGCTTCCCATTCCTTCTCAGAAAATACAGTAGTAAAGAGAGCAATACTTTTGGTCATAGTCCATCTTTTCTTCTCTACCTGACTTGTATTCTACAGAGCCTATAGGTCGCAAGTGATAGTAACATTCAAAGAATTGAAATTATCCTCTTGGCCTCATTTATCATCAATTGCTTTTTATAATAGTACTTGTGATGATTGATTTTTATGTGGCAATTTAAAGGATGCTTTTGGATGAGCTTTACATTTAAAATGGTGAACTTTGAATATGTCAGATTATCCTCCATAAGGCAGGTGGGCCTCATCCAGTCAGTTGAAGGCCTATAAAACAACAATGGAAGCAACAAAACAACAACAGGGCTCCCTGAGCAGGAGGAAATTTCCAGCAGACTGCCCTCAGGCTTCATCTGCATATCAGTTCTTCTGAATCTCTAGCTTGCTAGCTTTCTAACTGGAATGGTAGCATCAAAGGTCTTAGGTCTCCACCTGTAAGTCTATGCTACAGATTTTAGACATCTCAGCCTTCGTAATCATGTGTTGATCCTTATGATAAATATAATAAACATGTGTGCCAATTACTTATAGTACATCATATATGTATCTGTGCATATAGGCCTCCCATTGGTTCTGTGTCTCTGGAGAGTCCTAACTAATCCAGAATCTCCTTTTGTATTTACAAAGCTCTCTTGGCTTTGTGGAGAATCTCCACCAATTGTATGGAGAGATCTTGAGAAAACAGAGGCAAAGTATTAAGGTTCTGAAGGGTGGGGTAATAAAGTTCACCAAACATCCACAGTGTGACATGATGTATGTCACACACATGTTCTCAATTGGCCTTCACAGTGCTCTTGTCATGTAAGCACCAAGATTTCCTTAACATATCAGGACCCTGAGGGATGCGCCAACTCTTAGCAGCTATGAATCATGTTCATCTGACTCCAAGGCCAAACCTCACTGCATCGACCGGTATCCTTAATTTACCTGCTGATGCTTTTCACAACCAACATACCTAAACCACATTTCCATTGTCAGGAGTATCTGCTGGGGCTTGTTGTTCTAGGGAAGTCACTACTCCTTGAGACTATGACTCTGGTCACATGACATTGATTGGAAGAACAGTGCACAGCGGTGCTCAGCCCTGGGCACAAGTCTCTGCTGTATTACCCAACCCGTCTCTCAGCACCAACAATCTCTACTCTGTACAACAGTTCCTTCTTTAGGCACCTACTGCAGAGAACCCGCTCAAGAAATAAATGATACAATGCATGGGAGAAAACCTTAAAAATGAATGAATAGATACAATGAGATAAATAAAATCTACCATGACAATTTCAGATTCATGTAGATTAAGAGACCCATATTTAATCCAGTGGTTTCTGTGTTCCAATGTCATGTGTCATTGTGCCAAATAGAAATTTTGATGAGAATTTTAAAATAAGAATGGATTTAATTCAGTAAATGTTTATCATGTGTCTACTATATAACCGGCATCATACTATGGGCTGAGACACTGTGTGGAGGGAGAAGGACAAAACAGTAATTGCTACCACAGAATTTCTTATCTAGAAGGAAAAGCAATAAAAATATTTAGGATATATATATATATATATATACCAATCACTTTATGAGCATTTTCCACACATTTTTCTTTTTAATCCTGTACATTTGCTTAAATCACTGGCTAGACTGGGTGGTAATGAGGCATGGTGGGGAGGCATTGAACTGGGTGCTCTGTGCTTCATGATGAAATGTATGAAGACGAACCCTGTGTGGGTGCTGTCACAGAGAGACTAACAATGGAAGAGACACCTACTGGGCAGCGTCTTAGTCTGCTGGTAGGGCTGACATGAGGAAAATACCACCAAGTGGGCAGCTCAAACGACAGTACTTTCCTTCTGACAGTTTGGGAGGCTGGAAGTCTGAGCCTGGGGTGCAGTGTGGTCGGCTCTGGTGATGGCTCTCATCCTGGTTTGCAGGTGTTATCTTTTCCCAGTGTGCCCACGTGGCCTTTCCTCAGTGAGTGTGTGCAGAGAGAGAACCAGCTCTGGTTTCTCTCTCCTCACGAGGTCACCAATTATACTGGGTTGGGGCCCCACCATTAATACCTCACTTAACCGTAATTACTTCCTTAAGGGCTCCATCTCCAAATAGTCACCTGGAGAGTAGAGCTTCAGTGTTGGAATTTTGCAGGCATACAAACATTCAGTCGATAACCACAAGTGATGAAAAATTGTCTGTGAAAGAAGGAGAAAGGATCTGAACTAAGAGCTTGGTTGGGGTAAGGAAATGGAAACTGGAGAGTGAGAATCTTGGGGAGGTAGCGAACACCTGTGAATGCTTAATATGTACAGGATACTTTGCCGTGCCTCATTTCATTCTCATAACGACTCAATATTACTGCTGCTCTTTGATGGAAAGCCAGGGAGGCTAAGCAACTGACCTGAAGTCCACCCCTGTCCACAGTCGGGCCAAGGACTATATTCCTGTATGAAAATTAGAAGAAGGAGAATCTATAAATAACCCCAGTATTTTGGATTTTTTTTCCTCCATTTAGTTTGAGTGTTCATTGTTTTGTGGAACTGGGGATCAAATCCACAGAGGCTCTGCTACTGAGCTATCTCCCTACTGCTTTATTTTTTTTTTAAGTTGCTCAGGTAGAATTTGAACTTGCTGTCCTCCTGCCTTCTAGAAAAGATCCTAAGTTAAATTTTAGAAAGTGAGTCTCTAGTGAAATGATCTGGTGAAGAGGTTTCCATACGTGAGACCCGAGGCAGCTAGATTTTGGAAGCATCGACACATGGAGTAGCATCGAGCTCCATCCATGTTCAAGGAGAAATGACTAGAGTGGAAGGTTGAAGAGGAGACCTGGAGATGGAGGAGCTTTCAGGAAGCAGGGCAAACTGGTCGCAGTGAGGGCACGTGGACTGCAAACGCTGTGTCAGCTCTGACACTCACTGCATCAGAAGTAGCTCTCTAACGGCATGGTCCCTGTGGTCTACCCATCTTTCTCAGATGTGTCCTCCGCGGAAGGGGCCGCATAGTACTCACCTGCCATTTCCAGGATGAACCCTGAGCATGCCTGCGAAGTGCTCGGAAGCAAGCGTTGTGCACACACTGTTCTACTGCTGGACACTGTTCTGTGCTTGCCATATTCTTCCCAAAAGATTCCTACAGGGACTGATGCACCTTTTTTGCCTTAGTGGCTGAATTCTGTGTTAGATTTTACATCTCCATTCAAGCACAATATAATGTTTTAAATAGGTTGGGACACTTTTTCTAGGCATCGAAGCCGTGGTGTCTAAAGCCTCTAACCCAGTTTCTT